>JBBPBX010024389.1:0-24222 GCA_038048925.1 Garcialebias charrua | reverse complement strand
TGCCCCTTTTGCTCCTTGCCCCCAAGTGCCCTTTTGGTGATTTTTTTCCCCTAATCCTCTGACACATAACCTGTACGGAAGCGTAGTGATGACACCTGGAGAAAATATTTTTTGGGGCTTATCACGTAATAACGTGATTTGTATCACGTTATTACGTGAAACGTATCACGTTATTACGTGATATCACGTTATTACGTGATACGTATCACGTTATTACGTGATATCACGTTATTACGGGATATTATCACGATATTACGTGATACATATCACGTTATTACGTGATAAGTATAGATGTCCATCCACATGGTATCAGCATGATACCTGATCGTATACCTCTGCGCTGAATGAACTGAATGACTTCTTTGCTCGGTTCGAGGCAAGTAACAGCACACCTGCACATAAACCCCCCCTCTCCTGATGGCCAGGTGCTGGCGCTGTCCTCAGACAGCGTAAGGCGATCATTCATCAAGATTAACGCCCGGAAGGCCTCTGGTCCTGACAACATACCTGGTCGTGTGCTGAAGGACTGTGCAGGGGAACTCGCAGCGGTCTTCACAGACATCTTCAACATCTCACTGAGCCAGGCCATCGTCCCCACCTGTTTCAAAGCCACCACCATCATCCCTGTCCCAAAGAAGGCAACGCCCGCATGCCTCAATGACTATCGCCCAGTAGCACTCACCCCCATCCTGATGAAGTGCTTTGAACGGCTAGTCATGAAAAGCATCACATCTGTCCTCCCTGCCTCCCTGGATCCCTTCCAATTTGCATACCGACCTAATCGCTCAACCGACGATGCCATCTCCTCTGCCCTCCACACAGCTCTCACACATCTGGACACGAAGGACTCTTATGTTAGAATGCTGTTCATCGACTTCAGCTCGGCATTCAACACCATCATCCCCCAACAGCTCATCCTTAAACTGGACAGTCTGGGGCTGAACACCTCAATGTGTAACTGGCTGCTAGACTTCCTGACCGGGAGACCACAGACAGTACGGGTCGGGAGTAACACATCTAGCACCATCACATTGAACACAGGGGCCCCACAAGGATGTGTGCTGAGCCCCCTTCTATTCACCCTGCTAACACACGACTGCACACCATCATACAGCTCCAACCACTTCATCAAGTTTGCGGACGACACAACAGTGGTGGGTCTCATCAGCAACAACGATGAGACGGACTACAGGAACGAGGTGAGCCACCTGGCCTTGTGGTGCGGACACAACAATCTCACTCTCAACGTGGAGAAGACAAAGGAGATTGTTGTGGACTTCAGGAAGAGGGATGCCCAACATGCCCCTCTGACCATCAACAGCACCGCAGTGGAGAGAGTAGACAGCACCAAGTTCCTGGGAGTGCACGTCTCAGAGGACCTGTCCTGGAGCAGGAACACTGCATCACTGGCCAAGAAGGCTCACCAGCGCCTCTACTTTCTCCGCAAGCTGAAAAGGGCTGGAGCTTCAACCCCCATCATGTGCACCTTCTACAGGGGTGCCATAGAAAGTGTCCTGACCAGCTGCATCACTGTGTGGTTTGGTGCATGTACTGCATCCTGCCGCAAGAGCCTCCAGCGCATCGTGAGAGCAGCTGAGAAGATCGTCGGCACCTCCTTCCCCTCACTGCAGGACTTATGCCCCTTTTCCACTTGCTCGGCCCAGAGCGGCTCAGTCTGGTCCGGTCTGGTTCAGTTCGGCTCGGCTCACATGTAGGTTTGTTTCCATTCACTTACTGCAGCCCTTCTGTGGGCGGGGTGTAGAATCTCACTCGTCCTACCACGTGGTGGCGGTAGTGTTACCTCAAGCTATTTACTAGCCACCACTAAACGTTAGAAGAAGAACACCCTGCAAGACCTTGTCTCACCACCTGTTGGCGGTAATGTCCCTTGAGCTATTTAATGCTCTAATATTACTTTATAGACTTTTCAGCTTGTTTTAAACCCATGTGTTTTCCATTTTGTTTCTTTATAATAAAGATTATTCTCATATATGCACAAGGATCCTGTTAACATTGCTTAACACATCAATCGCACTGCCCTGTAATCAGTTAAACTATTTTTACAGTAAGGTACAGATTAGGAATTAATTAGGTTTCAATTGGCCCTGTAATATTAAATGTTTGTATTTCATTAAATTTAAACGGTAATATTTTGTCAGGGATAATTCAAAGTCAAATGCAAATGGATAATTTGGTTTAAACTGTCCGTTAAACATTAAAAGCATGTTTCTTTAAACGTAAAAACAAAGTATTAATAATTAAATGTTTGTTGATCAGGAAACTCGTTTAGGCATCCAAGAACAGCTTCATCGGTGTTGATGGCGACGTCTGTGCATCCTTGGAAAAGCTGCTGCACCACGACCCGACATCAGGAAGGATGGATGGATGGATGGGTTGATGTTGACGTATTTGACGTCTGTGCATCCTTGGAAAAGCTGCTGCACTACCCATGACACGACATCAGGAAGGATGGATGGATGGATGGATGGCTGTTCAAATCTAATAATCTTTTTTCTTATGATTCTTTAAAGGTCAAATGCAAATGGAAAATATTCTTAACTTCCAGTATGTTTTTAAACAAACACTATACTGTACACACTTAACATTGTAAAGTCAAAGTCAAAGTCAAAGTCAAAGTCAACTTTATTGTCAGATCTGCAATATGTACTGTACAGGACATACACAGGACCGAAATTGCGTTTCTCTCAGTCCCTCGGTGCAACAGTAAACATCTAAACATTGAAACACTGAAACATATAATAATAGACATAAGCATAAAATAGTAAAACTAACACTGTCCTGAGTTTTTTTTTTTTTGCATAGCGGTGCAAGAGCATGAAAATCCACACCAACTCTAAAACTAAAACATTAAACATTTAATGAACATAATACTGTCCTGAGTTTTTGCATACTAGCACAAAAAAAAGAGTATAAAAAGTATAACTAAAATAAACTAAAGGTTTCTAGCATTGACATTTGCAAAGTGGCAAAGCAGCGTATGAGTCAATGTACACAGTATATGTATGAGGTAGTAGTTGATGTTGTTATAGAGGCAAAAAGTGGCATATGCAGTAAGGCACATTGGGCATCCCTAAATAAGACCGTTCAGAGCACACTGTATATGTACCAGCAGTGGTGTAGATATTAGAGTAGTGTAAATAAATGTAAACAGTAGTAATTACATGTAAGCAGTAGTAATAAAAGTAAACAGTATTAATAAATGTAAACAGAGAATGTAAACAGTATTATGATTATAGGCAGTGATGTAATAATATAATAATAATAATAATAATAATTAATTCAATTTATAACGCACTTTTCATTACTGAAAATCTCAAAGTGCTACACATATATTGAATGCTACACACATTCATAAACCGGTGGCGGCAGACTACCATGCAAGGTGCTTTCCAGTCCTACCGGGAGCAACTCAGGGTTAAGTGTCTTGCCCAAGGACACAACAACACATGGTGCGGGTCCCGGGAGTCGAACCGCCAACTTTCCAATCGGGAGACGACTGCCATTACCACTACACCACGGCCGCAGACAAGTGCAAGTATGAGAATTAGTGCAAACTGTATGAGCACATGACCGAGAGTTTAGTGAAAAACTTTGTGTTGAGTGATAATGTGTGAGAAAGTTTTAGTGTTAAGGCAGTTCAAATGGGAGGGGGGGCAGAGCAGGCAGAGTGTTTAGCATTCTGACTGCCTGATGAACAGAGCTGTCTCTCAGTCTGCTGGTTCGAGCCTGGAGACTCCTCAGTCTCCTCCCTGATGGCAGTAGTCTGAAGCAGCTGTGTAGTGGGTGTGTGGGATCACCTGCCATGCGGTGGGCTTTCCGAGTGAGGCGTTTGCTGTGTAAGTCCTGCAGTGAGGGCAAGGAGGTGCCCACGATCTTCTCAGCTGCTCTCACAATGCGCTGGAGGCTCTTGCGGCAGGATGCAGTACATGCACCAAACCACACAGTGATGCAGCTGGTCAGGACACTTTCTATGGCACCTCTGTAGAAGGTGCTCATGATGGGGGTTGAAGCTCCAGCCCTTTTCAGCTTGCGGAGAAAGTAGAGACGCTGGTGAGCCTTCTTTGCCAGTGCTGCAGTGTTCCTGCTCCAGGACAGGTCCTTTGAGACGTGCACTCCCAGGAACTTGGTGCTGTCTACTCTCTCCACTGCGGTGCTGTTGATGGTCAGAGGGGCATGTTGGGCATCCTTCTTCCTGAAGTCCACAACAATCTCCTTTGTCTTCTCCACGTTGAGAGTGAGATTGTTGTGTCCGCACCACAAGGCCAGGCGGCTCACCTCGTTCCTGTAGTCCGTCTCATCGTTGTTGCTGATGAGACCCACCACTGTTGTGTCGTCCGCAAACTTGATGAAGTGGTTGGAGCTGTACGATGGTGTGCAGTCGTGTGTTAGCAGGGTGAATAGAAGGGGGCTCAGCACACATCCTTGTGGGGCCCCTGTGTTCAATGTGATGGTGCTAGATGTGTTACTCCCGACCCGCACTGTCTGTGGTCTCCCGGTCAGGAAGTCTAGCAGCCAGTTACACATTGAGGTGTTCAGCCCCAGACTGTCCAGTTTAAGGATGAGCTGTTGGGGGATGATGGTGTTAAATGCCGAGCTGAAGTCGATGAACAACATTCTAACATAGGAGTCCTTCGTGTCCAGATGTGTGAGAGCTGTGTGAAGGGCAGAGGAGATGGCATCGTCGGTTGAGCGATTAGGTCGGTATGCAAATTGGAAGGGATCCAGGGAGGCAGGGAGGACAGATGTGATGCTTTTCATGACTAGCCGTTCAAAGCACTTCATCAGGATGGGGGTGAGTGCTACTGGGCGATAGTCATTGAGGCATGCGGGCGTTGCCTTCTTTGGGACAGGGATGATGGTGGTGGCTTTGAAACAGGTGGGGACGATGGCCTGGCTCAGTGAGATGTTAAAGATGTCCGTGAAGACCGCTGCGAGTTCCCTTGCACAGTCCTTCAGCACACGACCAGGTATGTTGTCAGGACCAGAGGCCTTCCGGGCGTTAATCTTGATGAATGATCGCCTTACGCTGTCTGAGGACAGCGTCAGCACCTGGCCATCAGGAGAGGGGGGGAGTTTATGTGCTGGTGTGCTGTTACTTGTCTCGAACCGAGCAAAGAACTCATTCAGTTCATTCAGCGCAGAGGCTGAGCTGTCACAGGTCTGGGGGGATGGTTTGTAGTTTGTGATGGTCTGTATTCCCTGCCACAGACTGCGTGTATCCCTGCTGTCCTTGAAACGGTGAGCTATTTTCCCGGAATACTGCCTCTTTGCCTTTCTGATGCCCCAGTCCAGGTTGTTTCTGGCTGCCCTCAGGCCCACCTGATCTCCCGCTTTGAAGGCAGCATTCCTGGCTTTCAGGAGTCTGTGAACCTCAGCTGTCAGCCATGGCTTCTGGTTAGCCCGAACAGTGATGGTTTTAAGGTTGGTTACATCATCAATGCACTTGGTGATGTATGAACATACAGTGTCTGAGTACTCCTGGAGACATGTGGTGTTGTTTGTGGTAGCAGCTTCTTTGAACATACTCCAATCTGTGGTGTCAAAACAGTCCTGGAGTGCCTCTGAAGACCCCTCTGGCCACACTCGTATCTGCTTGCGGACTGGTTTTGTGACTTTCACCAGTGGCCTGTATGCTGGCTTTAGCATAACACAGATATGGTCAGAAGCACCAATGTGGGGGAGGGGGATGGCTCTGTAGGAATTTTTCATGGTGGTGTAAACCTGGTCCAGGGTGTTGTTTCCTCTTGTTGCAAAGTTTATGTTTCTGTATGTTTTTGGAAGAACACTCTTTAAATCTGCTTGGTTGAAATCACCAGCCGTGATGAGAAAAGCATCAGGGTGGGCTGTTTGTTGCTCACTGATGTGCACATATAGTTCATTTAGTGCCTCACCTCTATCTTTGCTGTTGGAGCTTGGAGGGATATATACAGCAACAATCATAACAGCTGTAAACTCCCTCGGTAAGTAGAACGGTCTGCATTTAATAGTCATAAACTCCACAAAAGGTGAGCAGTGTTTGTAGACCACAGCAGCATCACGACACCATGCGTTGTTGATGTAAACACAGAGCCCGCCTCCGCGAGTCTTACCTCCCTTGATGAAAGCTCGGTCCGCTCTGTAGCATGTTAGCTGCTCCAGCTGAATAGCATGGTCCGGAACGTTGTTGTTAAGCCACGTTTCCGTGAATACAAACACACAACAGTCTCTCACAGTCTTTTGTGTCGTTCGTAGCAGGCGTATATAATCCAATTTGTTGTCCAAGGAGCGCACGTTAGCCAGAACCATGGATGGAATAGCCGGCCTGTGTGGGCTAGCTGCTAGCCTAGCTCTGATACCTCCACGTTTACCCCGCTTCTGTTTCCTGTCACGCCGCTTGTGGCGTTTCCACGGCGGGCGCGGTGAAGCGTCACGCCGCTTGTGGCACTTCCACGGCGGGCGCGATGAAGGGAAGCTCGGGGCTGGCTTCCAGAGCAGCTCGCAGTCACGAAGCTCACGTAACTCCTCCTCGAGCTCATTTAGCTTCTCCTGGAGTTCGCTGTTTATTCCCAAATGAGCGGTTTTTCCGACATCAAGCAGGAATTCACGGCTATACTTGCGTTCTTGAACACGTAGACAAGACAAAGACGTGCCGGCAAATTGCGGCGTGCAGGACAAAACAGACGAAAGCACCGTGTTGCTGGGAGAGAGAGAAGCCGCAACGTTTGCACGCGCCGCCATCTTGGATCAACTTCCTACAATATCCTTAGTAGGAAAATGTACTATTAAACTTATATGAGTAGGGCAATCACCCATGAAACAAAAATACTTAAGTACTATAGAAAATGTACAGGTACTGATGTCACAAATGTGAGACATACATAGACTGCAACCCAATCCAAAATTAAAATCACTGGGTAAACACACGTTAACAAAAACACAATTTTAACACATACTGACAACTAAATTTTGGGCCAACTTTAGTAATTTTGTAAAATATAATAATTTAATGGAAGTATTTAATCTTGCATACATAAAATGACAACGTATTCCATTATTTTGTAGCAATACTTTTAATTCCGCACACAATCAAATGGAACTTAAATAGTAAATGGAGCTTATTTATATAGCACTTTCCAGCCCCATATGAGGGACCCCAAAGCGCTTTACAATACCAACCATCCACCCATTCATACACACATTCATACACCAGTAGTGGTAGACTGCCATGCAAGGCGCCTTCCAGTCCAGGGACACAACGACACATGGTGGGGGGAACCGGGATTCGAACCTCCAACCTTCCGATCGGGGGACGACTGCAATTACCACTACGACACGGCCTCCCCATCAACATATTACATAAATTGCACATTATATTTTAGAATAAATGACAATACTTAGTACCGGTAGTCTTTTCACATAACCCCAGTTCATAATACAGATTTTTTTAACCCCTAAATGATTGTTTTGAAAAGGTTCATATACATTATATGTGTATGAATACATATACTGTATGTTGATAACAGGCATTGCAAAATTCTTCACATAACAATAAATGTAAAAAAATTTCAGACGTGTAACCTCATTTGTTACCTAAATAAAATAATTCCTCATCAATCCATAAACCTAAAATTAATTCCATGCTCACATGCAGATTACATTTAATCATTTACAGTAATGTGTGTTCAGTAGCCGACATACAGTCGAGCTGGACAGTGGACATTGTATATACACAGTACATACATGGTGTAACTATCTGAGTTGCATATATAGCTTTGTGAAAGCCAGTGGGAAAGTGGATGGTTGACATAATAGCTCAGTTCAGTTCTGATTAGAGAACATCTGGCCAACTTCTGCACTGTGGAATTACCATATTTTCCAATAGCATATAGACACTGATCACTTGTCTGTATACAGTAAAGTGTGACAGTGAAATTTTTTTTCCATCTTTCAGAAGCACAACAGAATTGTGATGGCTTTAAGAATGAGAGCATGGCAAAAACGCTAAAGAGACCATCTACTTCTACGTTATTCTGACAGTGAAGATGAGCTACGAGGCATTGAAAATACAGGTGGTCCTCGACGCCCACGACTTACGACAATTCGGAGTTCCGAACGCATCATAATTAATAAAAATATGAAATTAAATTGAAATTAAATTTGTGGTCACTGCAGCTTCCTTTCCCCTATAGAAAACGTGTGTTGTAGGGAGACGCCAAAGGTATAACTATGGATTATTTAGCACTTCCTCAAGCCCTAATAAATATACAATATATTAATAAACACAACAATAAACCTGGTCTTGAGTACACAGTGCACTTTTATTGTC
Source organism: Garcialebias charrua (assembly GCA_038048925.1). Classification (NCBI taxonomy): domain Eukaryota; kingdom Metazoa; phylum Chordata; class Actinopteri; order Cyprinodontiformes; family Rivulidae; genus Garcialebias; species Garcialebias charrua. The sequence goes on along the minus strand of JBBPBX010024389.1, from coordinate 15,896 downwards.
TTAAAAGCATTTCTCAACCTGGACCTGGGCTGTGAATTACTATGGGTATACTGTACATTACCAGTAAAAGCACACACAAACTTACCTCAAATTAAAAAAATAATAGTAAAAAAATCTAAACTTTATTCATGTTTCACACCACCTTGAGTTCAAATTAATTTTTACATAGTAAATGTGTTACAATGTAATGCTGATAGTCAACGTGATCAATGAAGCTCCTTGTTCTGTATTGATAATTACATTTCCAAATCATACATGTTCACATCAATTATTACAAACTCGTGTATAAATTCAATTTTACTTTTAATTGTTTTAGGTGTGCCAAATTTTATTTTGTTATGTTTGGACATTATTTATAAAAAACCCAGATAGAGTTTCCGGCAGTTTCCCACAGTTTCCAGCAGCAGTCAGTTTTCGGCAGTGCCGCCATGTTTTGGCTGGCTTCGGTTGCTCTCCAGCTTCAACAGTCGTCGGACCGTGTCCGCTAAGAGGTTCCTGCGCACGGATACATGAGATGTAGATGAACGGCGGTTGTGCTGAGGGACGGATGGGCAAATGAAAACAACGCTGTTGACCGCGTGAAGCAGCAGACAGCGTCAGCGAGCCGGACCGGAGTAGCAACAAGCTAACATGCTAATAACAAGCCTTGCTGTAGCATGAACGGGTAGATGCTAAGGCCCCACCGGGGGCACGGAGCCGACAGGCGGCGGCCGGGAGCTCGCATCAATGTCCGACTGGCAGCTCAGATGTTGGATGGACACCGACCTATCATGCTAAAACGCAGAGAACAAGAAACAGCTGCGGATGCCTTTTGGAGGTGCTAATGCTAACAAACGCAGCTAATAGCGGAGCTAAAATGCTAACGAGGTGCGGCCTTTTGGATGGACACCGCGAAGAAACGGCGCAGTAAGTTATTCACTCTTTTTCCCTTCATTATGTATGGAGTTAACATGCTAACAGTCCTTCTTGTAAACAGTTTGGACCGCGTGAAGCAGCACGAAGCTGCAGAACTCGGACCTGCAAGAGCTAACATGCAAACAGACGGAGAGACAGGCTTGACCAGCTCAAAGTAAGACATTTTATTTTTTGATTTACTGTAATTGTCTCTAAATTGTCTCTAAATGTACTGTATGTGTTTTTTTGATATTTATGTAGGGTACTGTGTTAGCCTAAATGTGGCGGGCAGTACAGGTACTGTGGCCTAGAGAAAGGGATCTGTCGTTATTTAACCGCGGTAAAGTTAGTTTTACGTTGGAAGTTGGATATTCGAGCTCCGTGGCTTCAGGGGTTAGTGGTAGCCTGCCTTTTAGGGCGCTATCCAGACCTACCGGGAGCAACTCGGGGTTAAGTGACTTGCCCAGGGACACAACGACCCATGGTGGGTGGATGCGGGACTCGAACCTCCGACCTTCCGATTGGGGGTCGACTGCCATTACCACTGTGCCACGGCACAAGTTTGTCATGTTTGTCATTCTCAAGTGATTTATACATATGTAATCTGCTGACAAAAATTGGGCCTAAAACTTTTTTCACATCAGTGTTTGTGAACTTTTTTTGCAGGATTAACATCTTCTGATGAAGAAGAGCGTGTCAGAGGTACAGTAATGGTTTTCTGTAGATTTTTTTCATTCCGCTTTCAAAAGTAATGACCTTTTTAGTAAGCCCTTTTATTAAAAATGGGCATGCTTATTTTTCTTTAAATCACCTGTGTAGGTGTCCAGCTGCCAAACTATCCAACGCCTCCACAGAACTACTGAACAAAGCTAGTGAGTACTTACGAGGTCACTTTTTGAGTTTGTTTTTTATTATTGTTTTTTATTGCTCCCCCCATCCAGTCCTTTAGAGCTGACCAAGAGGGTATCTGTCTGCCCTCTAAAATACCAACACAATTCTGACTGCTCGGATACAGATGAGACTCAGATTCTGACTCAAGCCAAGGTGACATCAATTTTCTTTTATCTATTTAGAGTTCGGTATCATACAAATATACTGACAGTTCTCTCTTTATCATTGCGTACACAGAAGCCAAAAGCTCTCACTGGGAAGGACCCTGCAGAGGAATTCCTCGCCATGTACAGTGATACTCCGCCTTCAGACCTTCAACATGAGGAAAGTCAGACAGTGATTGAATTAAAGCGGCAGATCCAGGAACTGAAAGACGAGAATGCTAAACTGAGGGAGTTGGTTTTTCAAGGTATCACTTCACTCATTTAACAATTACACAGTCAATAAAATTCAAATAATTTAATATTTTTACAAAACTGAACTTTGTAATAAAGAACAATATTTTTTTATCTAATTGGTACAGATCTGCCTGAACTCCTAAAGTCTATGAAGACTTCACTGCCGTCCCTCTCCAGACCTACACCCTCAAGCTCCCCATGTGAGTCGGTCATTCCATCAACAAGGGATATCCTGTCATCTAAGGTGATTGGTTAATAAAGAATGAATAAAAACATTCATCACTATACAGTATCCTAAATGCACCTTTTGCATGTCTCCATTAAACAGGTGGAGATCCATCCTGGGACTGGAGTGACGGTCGAGAAACTGGCTTGGGCCTATGCTACCAATGCAAACTCGGCTACAGTTTTTGTGAGGCATCTGCTCCCAGCAGTCTTTCCTGCGGAGACTCTGCTGGTCAGCAATCTTCGAGGGGGGAAACGAGGCCGAGGAGATGCTCGTCTACCTCTGGACAAAAAAACTGGATGCTATCTACAGTAAGTTTTCAGACTTTTATTGTGTCAGAGTGTGACTACAATACACATTAACAGTTTGGTGTACTGTGTCTGGTTCATTAAGGCCCAGGTATAGCTCTGCTTTCAGCCAAATGCCGCTCCCTTTGCGCGCATTCACTGGCACAGCTCTGCGTTCTTTCTCGCGTTCATTCTCGCATTTTCGCTCCAAAATCTTGACGTAATTTGAGAAGCCACAGCGCAGAAACGTTCGCTGATTGATCATTTGCTAACACGCCTACTGAATTGATGACAGGTCTGGGGGAGAAAAAAAAGGCGAGCCAGCTGCTTCAGCGCGACAGTGTTTTGTGTTTATATCTGATTAAAAGGTTATAAAAATAATAATAACAGGGAGCGCTGGTCCTGCAGCCCACAGCACACCAGGAAATCTGCAGAACCTCGCGCAGCCACGTAGGACATGAGATTAATTCGCTTGTGACAAATTCATTCATTTCCTCATCATTTCAGTCATGGAGTCAGCGGAGGAGGAAGCGATTACTTGACTTTTGGCAAAAAAACAAAAGAAAAGTCCAGATCAGGGACGAAGAAGAGGAATTTAATACATTTGTGTCACATCCAAAACAGTCCGGCGCCGGGCAGTTTATTGTGCGACAACGCGCCACGCATACGCAGTCGTAAAATTTGAGCTCTGCGCGTTCGTGCCCTGCGGGGCTACGCTTGTGCCTCGCACTCGAACTGCGTCGAGCGCCGTACGGCCGAACGCCGAGCTATACCTGGGCCTTGACTTTATGAAATGGATTTCTTAGTAGATCTAAAAAAGCTAAGTCTGGTCCTCTGGACATTCAAAAAATAAAACAAAACAAAGCACAAAAAAATAGAAACGTTTCGTCTTTCGTCTCTTTCGTCTAGCACCCTCTCACAGTGGATCAACCAGTTGGCTGATCCACTGTGAGAGGGTGCTATTTATAAGACTGAGCTGAATACAGCAACTCAGACTGAGGAAGTCTTTCGGACGAAAGACGAAACGTTTCTTTTTTTTTTTTTGCTTTTTTTTGTTGTTGTTTGAATGTCCAGAGGACCAGACTTAGCTTTTTTAGATTTTTCTACCTGGATTATTGAGCATGCATCAGGGTATTTCTTATAGACATATAGAGTGATATAAAATGTTTTAACCCCCACACCTTGATGTAAATAACCTTCTAATGTTGATTTTTCTTGGTTTCTTTCAAATTAACAATTGTACTGATATTCTTTTTCCATGTCCCTTTTGTGTTCATACGTAGGTGCAACTCTTGAGCGGTGGCCTGGGACACAGCCCTCCAGCAGTGGAAGCACGATCAATGGAAAGATCACAGAGCTTCGCGCTAAAAGTAAAAATGTCTAATTGAGATTAAATACATTGTTCTGTGAATTTGTTAGTGTGAAGTGTTGACAGTTTTTAGCTATTTAAAAGGCTTAATTTTTTCATCCCGTTTACCATGTTAGTTACCATGTTACCATTATAAGTTCAAATAAAATTTTGTCAATTTCTAAAGTGACTTGTGTTTATTATGTAAATTTGATGGTAACTGCATGAAACCATAAGAATAGGTAATTTTTTAATGTTATGCAATTCTCATAAGCTGACATGTCATTTATGCATATAAATATATACCGGTATGTAATGGTTCATACTCATATAAGTTTTTTATTAATACTTTTTGTTGGTAGCCATTAACAAAAAAAATTTAAGACATCAATTTCCTTAAAAAAAGTACTTTCAATACAAAAAACTTATATGTAATTGTATTTCTTCATATATGTAAAGTATAAGTGTTTTACAAAGTTATTGTATAAAATTAAAAAGAGAAACATATGAAACATATATGTGAAATATAAGTTTACATATTAGTTCCATGTATTCAACATACATAGTTTTTATATTCAACATACATAGTTTTTATATTCAACATACATAGTTTTTATATTCAACATACATAGTTTTTATATTCAACATACATCGTTTTTATATTCAACATACATCGTTTTTATATTCAACATACATAGTTTTTATATTCAACATACATGGTTTTTATATGATTCTTGTAAAATTCATTTTATTATATTGTATGAAATCTATGCAAAAGGTGCCACTTTCAGGAGTAAATCATATATGCCTTATATGTATCATACAAGCCTTATATGTTGTACAATATACAAAACATACACTTAGGATGATATAAGGTTACTTGTTTTTTATATGGTTTTTATATATCTTTTCCATATGGATGCTTTGGAGAAAACTCCAGAGTAAAGTAGTTAGTTAATTGTCAGTTAACAGTTGGGTTATTACACGGTTTGTTTTTATTTTCTGTTGCTGTGACTTTTGTTTTAAACACGCTGACCTCTCTGTGGCAGTCGGTTGGACAATATACTGTAATCGTTGTCCTCACAATGCAGTACTGTATTTTTTGCAGATATGTGCTTTTCACTCTCAGTGTTAAAGGCACATTTCAGATTTTTATAGGTGGGGTTCACATGAACATGTTGGCAAATGCTGTCTTTCCTGCTGTAGGTGGCTTTTTGTGTTGTTTAGACATTTACAGTACATGCAGGGTTAATTTCACACCATTAATTGTTACGTTTCCAGTTCTCATCAATTCAGCTTGGTGGGGTGCAGGTCATGTTTAATGACATATGAACAAGGCCTGTGTAATGGTGGTTTGGAGTGCTTTGGTGGTTTGTTTTATTTTATTTATTTGTTTTTTTTATATGTGTATTTCTTTTCTTCTTGGAAGACTGCCGCTTGTTTGTTCTGCAGGATCGTTCTGCCTTGGCCTTCTGTCCTGCCTGACAGAGTCCAGATGGGAGTCTTCTCGTTGCTGGCAGATGTGCTGGTGTGTTCATGACTCATACTGCGGGAGGTGACTTTATTTAGGTGTTTTCTGAGGATTTCAGCTTGGTATCTAATCAGTGACTGCTGCAGGTGTTCCATGACGACGTTTGGTTAGCAGTTAATTCTTTCTACTTGGTGGTGGATTTCACTTATACACAGATATGCAGCTCTCAATTTACAATTTTATTCCTCACCCTACAACATTCGCATTGCTCAGTACACTCGTTTGCATACACCTAGGTTCCCTCAACCGTAGCATGGACTAGTTGCATCATGACTCTGTGGTTTCGAACGCCATTCTTGGACAGATCACATTTTGTGCCATCATTGAAGCTAGGTTTTGCTAACAACTCCTGTTGGCACCTGCACTGGACTGCACTGAACTGTCGAAATGCGTTGTGTTCGGCTGAGCTGCACGCTGACACCACCTGCACTGAACTGCCGAAATGCATCATGTTCAGCTAAAGCCGCAAGCTGTCATGACTCATGCCTGAACTGTTACATGGAGTTTTACGTTTTTGCACCAGTTTCAACTCAAGTCTATGAACTGTGGTCTGCACCCACTGCTGAACTCTTCACATCTCCTATGGGGGCTGGAGAACTCATGACAAGTGAAAGTCAAGCTGGAAAACGTCACTACCAAACATAGCAGCCTGGCTGATGTGTCAGCTGACCATGTGATCTTCAGGTGGTGATTCAATAACTACAGTTTTTCATGATCAGTATTCTTTGCTATGGTAGAACCTCACGCACACTCATTATTCATACATACATGTACAGATCTCACTGACACGTGACCTGCATAGCTACACTTCTCATGGATTGTTGGATTACCATACACATTTTTGTTTTATCCTTCATGTACTCGCGTTAGAGCAGTACAGTTTGGTTCTATTTTCTCCATCATGTTCGGTATGGGCACCTGTTGCATTCCTTTTTGGATGGGTGTTTGTCTTTTTCTTTTCTTTTTCCTCACCTTTTTGACAGGCATAGGTAGAGAGTTTGCTGGCATGATGCAGAGAAGGAAGGTAAATGTTTTCTTTGTCCTAGAGACCGAGTGGAAGGGCAGCAAGGCTCACGGTGTTGGAGCAGGGTTCAAGCTCTCTTACTTTGGTGTGGATAGCGGAGGAGATGGAGTAGAGGTTGTGTTGAAGGAGGTGTTGACATAGGATGTAGTGGTGGTGTAACATGTGTCAAATGGGGTGATGTGTCTTATGGTTGAAGTATTAAGTCTGATGCTAGGTACTTGGGTTCGGCTGTTTTGAGTTTTTATTTTTTCTTTCTTGTAGTATTTCCATCTGCAGTACAGATGACGTTTGTGTTATGAGCATTCCATTATTTTCTTTGTAACAGGATGTTTTTTGATTGCCTCCTGTTTCAAAAAGGGGATGGGAAATAAGGAACATACTGTATAGTTAAACACACCATTTCAAATAACTAATTAGATCAACGTTTTAACTCTTCATACAGTGATGAGAGCTGGAAACAGTTATACATTTGATAAAGTTATAAAAGATCATTTTAATAAGTGCCTAAAAACAGGTTGTTGGATAGTAGTTGCTCAACAAGATTCTGTTGAACCCACCTTTTGATCTGAATGTTTGGGGTAATTTATATAGATTTAGTGCTGACTTTTTCTTATTTTTCATTTACAGGTCAAATCTGGACTTCTGATGATCGTGAAGGAAAATGAAAAATAAGATTGTGAATAATTTATATCTGAAAAGGGGAAATGCACTTTACAATCACATGTTTCCACAGCTGTGATGGACAAGCAGAGAAACCCTACCATAACTGGGTTTACATTCCTCCCCTTTTCAGCAGATTAATTAATGTTGAATGAATGCTTAATGTTGTAGTGTAAACAATGAAGGGAAGATCTATTTCACTGCACCATTTTTTTATCCTATAGGTTAACAGGTGGAACATGCAGCAGAGCAGAACTAATCACATTAAAGTTGCAGTATGTAGCTTTTTTTATAAACATATTTCTTCTCTCTGTCACTATTTTTTGACAGAGTGATGGTAAACAGGTAATCTTTGAGAAATACTATATTCCTCTGGCGTCTCCCGGTGGTTAAAATAGCATTTATAAAAACCAGAGCGGGCCGTTTTTGACCAGCCAATAAAAACAGAGTTATTTTCATGAACGAGCTTCCCCCGCCCTCCCCCCGCCTCTCCCAGCGGCTGCGCGCAGCAGCCGGGCACGCTCCCGTCTCAAACAGTAGCTGTTTCAAGATGGCGGAGGTGGCGAGAGCTTCGTGCTCAAAGGATTGCCAAGCGATGCAGAGTTAGCAACTTTCCTGCTTGAAAAGTAAGTGTCTTTGCTTCAATCATGTGATAGCGCAAATGCCATGTTATTATCTACAACAGGCTAAAACCGTTTTCCGGCCTACAGCTGACGTGATGCTAATGGCAGCAGCTAACTCATTCAACCTCAGTATTGTTTCGATACGTACATTTAGTTATCCTAACTTATTGTATTGTGGATCAGCAAGCAGATATGATGAAAGTACTGTAACTGCGCTGTCTGTGTGAGATAGGCATGATCACAAGAACTAGCAATTAGCATATTGTCTGCTGATCATTTGGTGGTCATAATCGAAAAGTCTGTTAGTTGTACTACACAATATATGTTGTTGATGCATACATGTCAACCTCTTTGGACGTTTACCTGTATAAAGGGCCTCAAAAATCATTAATTTTTGGAATAAAATCTGTAAAACTTGCGGTGGGGTGGACGAGTTTGTTGTCTGCTGCGGACATGAGCCTGCAGTGAAGCAGGATGAAAGGAGAGCATAAAAAGTTCAAATTTTACTTCTAGCAGCAGAACAGGATGGAAGATGGCTGTTTGATGCTATTTTTTAAATCATCATTTAAATCATCATTTTTAAATCATCCTACATGCTTTGATATGTTAGATAAATTTGTCATTGTGTGATAAATGTGTTGAAAAGAATATCTGATTATTGTTTGAACTACATTATATGTTTTTATGCAGAGATGATGACTTTGGGGAAGGTCTGAGAAGAAGTGAATTTGGGGAGACTCCCATTCAGGTTTTGGAAACAAGGTAAGTAAGGGGAAAACATATTTATGTCAAGATTATTTTATGGTTTGCACTGCAACTAATATAACTGTGATCATAATATTATTACACAATTTTAAAATGTAGATGGTAAGGTTGTATGTCTAATATTGTTTATGAAATGTATTTCCACCAGATATTATGGTAGGCAGAAACAAAAACCAAAGTTTAATAGTTGTTTTTATATAATCCATCCATCCATCCATTTTCTTCCTCTTATCCGGGGTCGGGTCGCGGGGGTAGCAGCCTAAGTAGGGAGGCCCAGACTTCCCTCTCCCCAGCCACTTGGAGCAGCTCCTCCGGGGGAATCCCAAGGCGTTCCCTGGCCAGCCGAGAAACATAGTCCCTCCAGCGTGTCCTGGGTCTTCCTCTGGGTCTCCTCCCGGTGGGACATGCCCGGAACACCTCACCAGGGAGGCGTCCAGGAGGCATCCTAACCAGATGCCCGAGCCACCTCAACTGGCTCCTCTCGATGTGGAGAAGCAGCGGCTCTACTCCGAGTCCCTCCCGGATGACTGAGCTTCTCACCCTATCTCTAAGGGAGAGTCCAGACACCCTGCGGAGAAAACTCATTTCAGCCGCTTGTATCCGAGATCTTGTTCTTTCGGTCATAACCCAAAGCTCATGACCATAGATGAGGGTGGGAACGTAGATCGATCGGTAAATTGAGAGCTTTGCCTTTTGACTCAGCTCTCTCTTCACCACGACAGACCGGTGCAGCGCCCGCTTCACTGCGGATGCTGCACCTATCCGCCTATCGATCTCACGCTCCAGTTTTTATATAATGTATTTCTTTATTGTTATGGCTTTTCTGTGCTGCAATTTTAGTGGACATAAAATTAGAATAATACAGATGCACAATATTGACAATAAATATCTTTGAAGCTTATTTTTTTATTATTTTATTTTTCTAACCGCGTCACAGAAAATGTACAACTTTATAAATTTAAGAATTTTTAAAAAGATGACTTAATTAAAATTCTGTGTTCATGTATAACATACACTTGCACTGAACGTACGTATTTTAGTGCGTGTTAAAAATATGATTTTGTCTATACTTTCGAGTTAGTCTCATTAACTTTTATTGAGAGCATTTATTGTACTGGTTCCCAAGTACATGTTTCTTTATTTCATGATCAAACTTGATTATTGTTGCTTTAATAAAATATGTAATGTGTTTCCTCAGTATCAATGTTAGTTTGTTTTTTACGTTTATATTTTTTTTGTTTCAGTATGTCTTCGCTAGACATTACGACGACAATGATGAAAGTGACTTGTTATTGCATGTTCTCTCCGTGCATGCGTGGGTTTTCTCCGGGTTCTCCGGTTTCCTCCCACAGTCCAAAAACATGCATGTTAGGCTGATTGGTGACTCTAAATTGACCCTGGGTGTGAGTGAGACAGGTCTCTCTTGTAAATGAGTCCCCGTGGCTCAACGAGGCTAGCCTGTATAAATAAAGGTTGAATGAATGAATGTTCTTCTTCCCCAGGTTGTCAGCGCTGTCCTGTTGATGATGATGGTGGTGGTGGTCCCACAGACAGCAGCAAAGCCACACAGGAAGTCCTTTGAAGGTTTAGCAGAAGAAACGGTCCCTCTGCGTTTGGACCCAAACAATTTAATTCCCAGCCTAAAAGTCAGTTCTTTGGCCAGCGACTCCATCTCACCGTGGACCTACAAGTGAGGCTTCAGCTCCTCAGTGTGTTGTCCTTCATGAAGCTCAGAGTCCTGTTAACAGTTTTTGTCTCCTCTCTGTCCTCAGCATCTCCAGGGATGACAACATGTTCCCTCATGCGCTGTCGCAGGCTCACTGTTTGCTCAAAACCTGCCTGGACCACCAAGGACTGGAGGACGGGGGCCTGGAGTCCCGTCCCATTCTGCATCAGGTGCTGGTTCTGAGGCGAGTCAAGACGCCAGGGCCAGGCACCGCCTGGAGTCCAAACTCATCTCAGTGGGTTGCACCTGCGTGAGACCGAAGGTGATCAACCAGCACTGAGGACTGACCCATGGAGACCAGATGAAGACCATCTCCACGCGGGGTGTCCTCCAAAGATCTGTGGCAGGGTGTGGCCTTGGGGCAATTTCAATCCCAAAAATCCTCAATTAAAAGAAAAGAACTTTTAAACGAGTTGATGAAGTTTATCAATGAACCTTAATTTTTTTATTTATATATACTGTATATATATATATATATCATTCATTCATTCAACCTTTATTTAGTCAGGTAAATCTCATTGAGCCTCGAGGGCTCATTTACAAAAGTGACCTGCTACTAACTAAAGAATGATGAACAGCAATGGTAGAATTTCTGTTCATCATTCTACATCATATATATATATATATATATATATATATATATATATATATATATATATATATATATATATATATAATATATATATATATATATATATAGATATACAGTATATATATAGTATATATACAGTAGTTATAAATATAGTTATTTATTTATATAGATACCTATATTTATAACTATATATATATATATACAGTATATATACATATAGATACCTATATTTATAACTATATATATATTATATATATACACAAATGAAAGAGTGGAGATCAGGTGGTTCTCTATGGACTTTAGATGTTTGGACAAGCTGACAATCTGGAGAAGCTGCACATATTTACTGACCTGACCCACTAAGTGAAGACCAGATCAGTCACCTGGGCCCTGCTTGCTGTTCTGTTGCCCTGAAGGCTGCAGGTTTGGAAGAATTTGGAGTTAATTAAGTTTTGTTTAATTTCTGTCCAGTTTTATTAAAAAGTTATTTAAATCAAACTAAGTACACAACAGAGTATTTAACATCAGGGTGGATGCTCAGTGCTTTATTTATGGTTATTTAAGTCTGCGTTATGTAACGGTTTGATGATCCTTGTCACATATTTATTTAGGTTTTTTGTGTATTTATTGTCAAAATAAATAAATAAAAAAGATTTTGTCGCTGTGTTCTTTCAAATAGAAAATTATTTCACTGCATGTTCATGAAGAATAAGACAAAGCAACAGTACTGTTCATCCAATCATCATTTTAATGTTTGCATGAAAACATGGTGACTATGAGAACATCCTGTGTTCCTGGGTTCCTCTTCTTCGGACGTAGAAGTACACCTCTGGGTGTAAAATCCTCATCGGAAGCCCATCATCGACAATGTTTCAAAACTGCATAACACAGATAAAATGTAACACAAAGTAAGAGCTACACATAACTTATTGAAAGGGTTATACATAATTTACGATACTTTATTACAAATACGCAAAGATTTGAGAGTAGTCTATCCTTACCGGTGTTTTGACTGCGCCGACGCCATTACAACTGTGTTTAGATGCATGCGCGTTCACGAGACAGCCAAGCTGTGGAGGAGGAGCTAAGGAGGCGGAGTTTCAGGTCACCCAGAGTGCAAGGGGGAGGAGGGAGAACGGTCTCTGTTCAAAATTTTTCTAAGTTTCAGGGCTTTGCAGAAATCGCAGATAGTACCTTTAACTAACAAACTAACCAACTAATCACTAATATATGCCAAGATTTTCTCATTATTTGTTGAAACCTCTCAATTGTTGTTTACACCATATGTTGAAAGGATACATATGGTTATTCTTACGCCTGTGAAAAATGACTGTGAGTTTGATCCAGGAGGTCCAGAAAGGATTGAAGGTTGTTGAGATGAATGAGTCAGACAGAATGTGAATGTTTCAGACAGATTCCATCCATCCATCCATCCATCCATCTTCTTCCGCTTATCCGGGGTCGGGTCGCGGGGGTAGCAGCCTAAGTAGGGAGGCCCAGACTTCCCTCTCCCCAGCCACTTGGAGCAGCTCCTCCGGGGGAATCCCAAGGCGTTCCCAGGCCAGCCGAGAAACATAGTCCCTCCAGCGTGTCCTGGGTCTTCCTCTGGGTCTCCTCCCGGTGGGACATGCCCGGAACACCTCACCAGGGAGGCGTCCAGGAGGCATCCTAACCAGATGCCCGAGCCACCTCAACTGGCTCCTCTCGATGTGGAGAAGCAGCGGCTCTACTCCGAGTCCCTCCCGGATGACTGAGCTTCTCACCCTATCTCTAAGGGAGAGTCCAGCCACCCTGCGGAGAAAACTCATTTCAGCCGCTTGTATCCGAGATCTTGTTCTTTCGGTCATAACCCAAAGCTCATGACCATAGATGAGGGTGGGAACGTAGATCGATCGGTAAATTGAGAGCTTTGCCTTTTGACTCAGCTCTCTCTTCACCACGACAGACCGGTACAGCGCCCGCTTCACTGCGGACGCTGCACCTATCCGCCTATCGATCTCACGCTCCAGTTTTCCCTCATTCGTGAACAAGATCCCGAGATACTTAAACTCCTCCACTTGGGGCAGGACCTCCTCCCCGACCCGGAGAGGGCATGCTACCCTTTTCCGGCTCAAGACCATGGCCTCGGATTTGGAGGAACTGATCCTCATCCCGGCCGCATCACACTCGGCTGCAAACCGCTCCAGTGAAAGTTGTAAATCACGAACTGATGAAGCCAGTAGGACCACATCATCTGCAAAAAACAGAGAAGCGATTCTAAGGTCACCAAAACGGATCCTCTCAACACCTTGGCTGCGCCTAGAAATTCTGTCCATAAAAGTTATGAACAGAATCGGTGACAAAGGGCAACCTTGGCGGAGTCCAACTCTCACCGGAAACGAGCCTGACTTACTGCCGGCAATGCGGACCAAGCTCTGACACCGGTCGTACAGGGACCTAACAGCCCTTATCAAAGGGCCTGGTACCCCATACTCCCGGAGTACCCCCCACAGAACCCCCCGAGGGACGCGGTCGAATGCCTTCTCCAAGTCCACAAAGCACATGTAAACTGGTTGGGCAAACTCCCACGCACCCTCCAGGACCTGCTGAGGGTGTAGAGCTGGTCCAGTGTTCCACGACCAGGACGAAAACCACACTGCTCCTCCTGAATCCGAGGTTCGACTATCCGACGGACCCTCCTCTCCAGAACCCCTGAATAGACCTTACCAGGGAGGCTTAAGAGTGTGATCCCCCTATAGTTGGAACACACCCTACGGTCCCCCTTTTTGAATAGGGGAACCACCACCCCAGTCTGCCAATCCAAGGGAACTGCCCCCGATGTCCACGCGATATTGCAGAGTCGCGTAAGCCAACACAACCCTACAACATCCAGAGCCCTAAGGAACTCCGGGCGAATCTCATCCACCCCCGGAGCCTTGCCACCGCGGAGCTTTTTAACCACCTCGGCGACCTCAGCACCAGAGATCGGAGAACCCGACCCAAAGTCCCCAGGCTCTGCTTCCTCAGTGGAAGACGTGCCAGTAGGATTGAGGAGGTCTTCGAAGTATTCCGCCCACCGACTCACAACATCCCGAGTTGAGGTCAGTAGCACGCCACCTCCACCATAAATGGTGTTGGTCTCGTACCTCTTTCCCCCCCTGAGACGCCGGATGGTGGACCAGAATCGCCTCGAAGCCGTACGGAAGTCATTCTCCATGGCCTCTCCGAACTCCTCCCACGCCCGAGTTTTTGCCTCAGCAACCACCCGAGCCGCATGCCGCTTGGACTGCCGGTACCTATCAGCTGCTTCCGGGGTCCCACAAGCCAAAAAGGCCCAATAGGACTCCTTCTTCAGCCTGACAGCATCCCTCACTGCCGGTGTCCACCACCGGGTTCGAGGGTTGCCACCACGACAGGCACCAACAACCTTGCGGCCACAGCTCCGATAAGCTGCCTCGACAATAGAGGCGCGGAACACGGCCCACTCGGACTCCATGTCCCCCGCCTCCCTCGGAACGTGTTCAAAGCTCTCCCGGAGGTGGGAGTTAAAGCTCCGTCTTACGGGAGACTCTGCCAGACGTTCCCAGCAGACCCTCACAATACGTTTGGGTCTGCCAGGTCTGACCGGCATCCTCCCCCACCATCGGAGCCAACTCACCACCAGGTAGTGGTCAGTTGACAGCTCCGCCCCTCTCTTCACCCGAGTGTCCAGGACATGCGGCCGCAGATCAGATGAGACGACAACAAAGTCGATCATCGAACTGCGACCTAGGGTGTCCTGGTGCCAAGAGCACATATGGACACCCTTATGCTTGAACATGGTGTTCGTTATGGACAATCCATGACGAGCACAGAAGTCCAATAACAGAACACCACTCTGGTTCAGATCAGGGGGGCCGTTCCTCCCAACCACACCCCTCCAGGTCTCACTGTCATTGCCCACGTGAGCGTTGAAGTCCCCCAGTAGAACAAGGGAGTCCCCAGGAGGCGCACTCTCCAATACCCCCTCCAAGGACTCCAAAAAGGGTGGGTAGTCTGAGCTGCCGTTTGGTGCATAGGCACAAACAACAGTCAGAGCCCGTCCCCCCACACGTAGGCGAAGGGAGGCTACCCTCTCGTTCACCGGGGTGAACCCCAACGTACAGGCACCAAGATGGGGGGCAACCAGTATGCCCACTCCTGCTCGGCGCCTCTCACCAGGGGCAACTCCAGAGTGGAAGAGTGTCCAACCCCTCTCAAGGAAACTGGTTCCAGAGCCAGAGCCATGCGTTGAGGTGAGTCCGACTATTTCTAGTCGGAAACTCTCAACCTCACACACTAGCTCAGGCTCCTTCCCCACCAGAGAGGTGACATTCCATGTCCCAATGGCCAGCTTCTGTAGCCGAGGATCAGACCGCCAGGGTCCCCGCCCTCGGCCACCACCCATCTCACATTGCACCCGACCCCTTTGGCCCCTCCCACAGGTGGTGAACCCATGGGAAGTTTCAGACAGATTAATGTGATTATATATATATGTTTGTGCCTGGTGAATGTGCAGTACAATAGTTGTGTGTTGATAGATTTTTGTGTATTGATAGATTTTTGAGAAAGGTGTACAGGGTTTTCACTACTTTTCTATAGATATAATTTAGTTTTATCAATTTTGATTCTTAGATTTGAACGATAATTAGAAATGTTTTAGAGGATACATTTTAGCTGCACCTTGTTAAGAAGTATCAGAGTAAGCCTAGCGGTGAATTTTACTGATAGGAAATGTTTGTGGTAGAACATTCTGGTACAGAGAATAATATATATATATATATATATATATATAGGAAATGGATGTGAATAAGATATTTGAGTTTGACAGGTTATGGAAGGATTTTTGTGTTTTCTGTTCTGATTAGATTAATCATAGATTAAGTGTTTAATTTTCTGAATGTGGTCTTAGCCCTTATCACAGACATCTCTGA
>JBBPBX010024388.1:0-23052 GCA_038048925.1 Garcialebias charrua | reverse complement strand
ATATTTATATATATTATATATAATATTTATATATATTATATATATATATATATATATATGTATATATATATATATATATATATATATATATATATATATATATATATGTAGCGCCCCCTAGCGTCTTTGGCATTAATGAGGGTGGCTAACCTGAGTTATTTAATATCAGTGGTATCTCTACCTGTAAACTCTGAATTTATATCTTAAACAACCAGTATAACACAGAAGAATAAACATATGCTTTAAACACATGAACAGTTTAATAAACAATTTAAATAAACAACAGACCACTCTTTTTATTTTACAATTAAATGAAATGATACTTTTTAACCCCTTTTTAAATAAAGAAAGGAAACTTAATGCCGGCTACTAACTAAAAAATATAGTTCGGGTCGTTGCAGGCCTGATGTTGGTGCACTTGCGCTAACATTCCCCTTCAACCATGTCCCCGATCACCTGAAAACCTCCGTCTCCTGGAGGTCAGTCTCGCCGTAGTCCGTCTGCTTCCGTCCGATGTCCTCAGCAGGGTTGAAGAATCCGTGCCCCATGCGTCTCTCTCTGCTGGCAAGCCGCCAACCGTTGACGAGTCACGTTAGCGATAGCCCCTCAACTGGCGGAGTAACGGACAGTTCTCTGCGGGGTTGATCACCCAGTCCTCGGCGGCTGTCTCTGCTGGCAAGCCGCCAACCATCCAACAAGTCCCGCAGCGATAGCCACTGAGCTAGTGGCGTCACGAACTGTTCTCTGCTGGCAAACGCCAAACGTCCGACGAAGCCGTTGGCGAGTCCTGTAAGCGATAGCCACTCAACTAGCGGTGTCACGGACAGTTCTCTGCGGGGTTGTTCACCCACGCAGCTCCAACCTCCACAGATCGGCCGGAGTCCTTCTCTCCCCCTTCAACGGCACGGACAACAGTTCAGCCAAGTGTCTCCACAAAGACAGTCCATTCACTTTCGATGGGAAAAAACAATCGCGTCCACCTTCGCGCTCCTCTTTTTATCCTCTCCCTGCTGGCACAAGCCCCTCCCACACCTCCAAAATAAAATCCCAAACTACTTTTACAAACAGTTATTAAAACAAACAATATTAAAAGTACATTAAACTCCAAACGCAGTATGTTTCATTCACTACTAAATAAAATAAATATGAACTCAAACCACAGGGTTNAAACCTGCATTAAAAATCTCTTCTGAACTGTAATTTATAAACATAAATTGTATCATTTAGAACTGGCTCCAGGTGATGTGTCTCATCTGGTTTCTCCAACCTGTTAAAAGACAAATTACATTAAGTTTGTTGCACAACTTGTCTCTAAGTTTTAGTATAATATGAGAAAACAAGTTACCTTTGAGCTACAGCTGCATCAGAACTTCTCCCTCGTTATTCTTGTTTCATGCTGGAGCTGCGGACCTTTATCTACATGAAGGAATAACGTACGTTGCTTCCAGAGTATTAAAAATAAAAATAAACCCCTCAACTTCCACTGAGCTGTCTGCTCATAAATTCTTTGTGATACAGCAGGAGATGGAGAGAGAAATCTTTGCAGCAGACTTTGCTGGTCGACTGCTTTCACTTTCATCTTCCGTGCATTTTTTCGTATTTCCAAAATACTGTACCATAATTTTATTTGACACTTCTTGCAATTAACCGTTCTCTTCGTCTTTCCCCAGAACATTGTAGGATCTGAATTTGTTTTTAAAGACGAAGGAGCGAGTTGAATCGCGCTGTCTCCCTCCTCCCTCCTTCATGCTAGCAGGCTCTATTCAGATAAAGGGAGCTGGCTAACTAGCTTGCTGTATGGTGGCCTACACGGTCAAAGTTCTACGGCGCCGAATGGACACATAGTGCAATATGCAGTACGCTCAGCAACAGGAGCGGAATACAGTAAATATAAAATAAAAACACATTTTTAAACCGATTTTGGGGCTTTTAGAATCGATTCAGAATCGCCAGGACTAAGAATCTAGATTATTTAAAAAAATCTAATTTTTTCTGCACCCCTATCGTCGATACAGATATTGGGAGGGGTGACAACCACCGATAACTGATATAATGGCTGGAATATTTTTAGCTTTGTCCACCCCCAAGAATCTAAGTAAACAACGAGTTTATTGGGGCTTGTTTATTTAGCGCAGCTGTTAGCAACCATGAAGCTAAGCAAAACAGATTCATGTGGGTACACTGGTCATAAAAAATGTCTTTCTACCGTGTTCACATTTTCTATCCTCCACTGTTCACCATAAAGTTATCAAGTGCATTACAAACATATAAATTAAAGAAAGAAACTGCCTTCTCTGTTCATTGTTTAAACAGTCAATCAGGTATGGTGAAGGCCTAATTAGTATTGACCATAGCTGTGTTTTTTTTCTCTTTGCAGAGAAATTAAGATTTGAGACAAACAGTGCACTTAATTGAGGATGACAAAGATAACATTACTAACACTGATATTTACCTCTGTTAGATTTATTGTTCTGGATAAAGTTTTAGAAAGCAATAACCTGTGCTAGGCTATCTAAATGTTAGCTTGCTAACCTGAGAGGCACGTACCTAATGACAAGCAGTTTGGAGGATTGAAGAGAATTTATTATTATTGATTTGTTTTACAAGTGTTTCAGAGTTTAAATTTTGTTAATACTGTAACTGATTACAAATCAGCTTATGTTAGAACGTAAATAACACGAAGCGCGCACCCATACAGAGGATTTCTGCTTTTCAGCGCGAGCTGAATTTCATTAAAATATAACTAATATTCTCTAACTCCTGCACGTAGCCAGGATTTTACGAGGGGCAATTCCTTTATAGGAAAAGTGGACTCCTAGAAATAGTAATACGCCTCGGTGGCTCAGTGGAAGAGGGTCGGCTTTCCGCTCTAAACTTTATCTTGACTCAGGTTCGATTCTCACCTGGTTCAACTTATTTTACGTTTGTCTTTTATTGGATTTAAAAAAAGGAGTTTGTGTTATGCCTGTGGTTAACACAAACTCCTTTTTTTATCCAATAAAAGACAAACGTAAAATAAGTTGAACCAGGTGAGAATCGAACTCGAGTCAAGATAAAGTTTAGAGTGGCAAGCCGATGCTCTTCCAGTGAGCCACCGAGGCGTATTACTTTTCCAGGAGTCCACTTTTCCTATAAAAGAACCGCCCATCATAAATTCCTGGCTACGCCCATGACTAATAATAATCTCTGTACAATGCGAAATGAGGGTGGGCGGGCCAGGCTGGGCTCCGGGGCGAGCTGGGCCGGGGAGGGCTGTGCAGTGCGAAAACGGCTTGTGTGGAGCAGAGAGCTGTCATCTCGGGTGCCCAGGGGAACAGAGAGTGGTGATTTAGGGCCTTGCTCAAGGGTGGGGCAATTTACAATAGATACAGGTGTGGGTATTTCACCTTTCCCACATGTTGATGTTGTCGGTCCGGGGAGTTGAACCAGCGACCTTCTGATCACAGGCCTACCTTCTCTAACCTCTGTGCCACCACTTCCCCATGTAGACCAGAATATAATTTAATAACTCAGATTAAATTTAGATTTTTATTCTTTTTCTGCTGCCTTTTAACAAATGTCTGCAGCTTTATATGTGAGGTCATTCACCTGTTCTACCTAAAAGCAGGTGGAGCTACATCACACAGCCTCTTCTTCTTGTGGTGCATGCTTCTCTCAGGCACGTGAGGTTTTACCGAATGTCAACACATCGTGATCTAGTGGACTGAAGCGTGGTTAACGTGTAGATTTTGTGCACTTTTCATATTCCCCCCTCAGGACGAGGAGACGTAAACTAATACGGAGCCTGAAATATGTAAAGAAAGCCACACTTTGCTCGTCTCCATCGGCAGCGTGATGGAAGAAGCAGGTGCTCACCCTCCAGTACTGTGGAGCGCAGAGCTGTGCAGACATCGGGAGGAAAACAGAAGAACGAGGAGGTAGACGAGAGACGTAAATGTTAGAAATTTGCTCTCATTGAACCCAAAGACCAGAAGTCAAAACAACTCTCTGCCTCTCTGCACGATAAAACTATCAGCAGAGAATTATCGCTCCTCGCCATCAGTCCCAAAACCAGAAGACTGAAGATGGCTTTCATGCGTACCTATCGTGCGTATGCATCTCTGCATGTAGTCGTGAAATGTTTTGGCGATTTGACAGATAGCCACTGAACGTGGCTGAGCTTCCCTCCGTCTCTTATCAGGATGATAAGGTCTCATTCACATGTTGGGAACGCAGCCCAGCTGACTGGTAGAATACTTCAAGTCTCTTCTCTTGTACCATCTCTTATGAGGCGTCTTTCTCAAATTGTGTCTCATTCGATTCCAAAGAAAAACATATTCATTTATTTTACAAAGTACAGTAGTTCTCACTAGGCCTGTCGCAATAAACAATAAATCAATTAACCGTATGATAAATAAACATTATCAACCTCATTTTTATTTATCCTCTTTATCATTTATTTCTGTCTCTCTTTCTACTGAAGACACTGGATGACAAAAAGCTCATCTCTGGTGTTCTTCACTGACCCCTCCCTTTCTCCTTTCTCTTTAAAATCTGTTTTAACCATCCAAAATCGTGTTTTTTTGGATAGTTAAAGTAGCTAAGCTGAGAAGCTAAGCTACGAGCTAAGCTAACAGGGACAGACAAACATAGACATAGACTGAGTAAAACAGCAGTCCCATGTTTGCATCATAGCGCAATAGCAACAAGCTAATTCGCAGCACTTGTTGGTAACAACAGGATGACATCAGGGGAAAAACCTCTGTCTTGTCAAAGCTCCAAAATTCATGGTTGAAACCTGTGCCTTTGTGTAAAAAGTTGTTTTTCTCTGCAAAAAGAAGCTGAGAACTTGTTTACTGATATTTTATTAAAAGCTTTGTGTGGGAAAATGCTATGCTAAAGAGCTCAAACCACAACAAGCATCCGCCATTTTGGGAACCGAAGAGAGACAGCCCATGATACGTCAAGGGGTCTCCCTCCCATTTTTCTTGAAGAGGCACGCTGCTCGCTCCCTCACTATCCATCCTGCAGTTCAAACAGTCTTATACTGCCATCCGATGGTCAAAAAATGTACTACATGCAAAATAAATTAAACATTTCTTCTTAAATTTGATTTTAATTACTAATGTTTGTCAAATTTCAAACAATATTATAGTTTATTGCAATAATTTCTGAGACAATCGCCCAGCAAAATTTCTTATTGTGATAGGCCTAGCGTAAAGTAAAAAATTGCGTTATGAACATGGAAAATAAAAACGTACATAAGTCGCAGGACTGACAAATCTATGCAGAATTACTACAACTTATACACCGGAGAATACAGTAATGTAGGGGAAACACTGACATCCATCCATTATCTTTACTCGCTTCTTCCTTTTGGGGGCACATATCCAGCCATCACTGTGCAAGATGTAGGGGACACCCTGGACAGGTCTCCAGTCCATCACAGGGACATAGAGACAAACGAGACAACCATTTACTCTCTCACTCACATCTAGGGTCAATTTAGAGTCACCAATCAGACTAACATGCATGTTTTTGGTCTGTGGGAGGAAACTGGAGTACCGGGAGAAAACTCACACATGCACTGAGAAAACATGCACACTCCATCCAGAAAGGCTGGGATTCGAACAGGCGACCTTCTAGCTGAGAGGCAACAGCTCTAACTGAGCCACCCATGTTTTACAATCTTTTGCTAATTTGAAAAAGGACAACTAAGCAGCAACAGAAGACAGATTGAGGACACAGATGCAAAGGGAGACACGACATCCAACAAACAGCAATAAAAAGGTGCTGAGTGATGCGAAGGTAAAGCCAGCCAGTGTGCTCAGATGGAGGCCACGATAGTTTAAAACCCAAAATCTGCAGTGAAAAAAATGTAGAAAACACATTGTATATTCAGAATGTACTCGAAGCAGCCTGGATGGAGGGAGTAGACATCTGTACATCAAACTGATCAAGAGATTAACCTGCCTCCATTATTCTTTTCAGGGGAAGAATGCAAAACAGATGCTCCTGCTTACACGATAAATGTAAGATGCTTTTTAACCTTATATTTCACCAACACTTTCTTTAACCCCATCTCGTCTTTTTTTTTCTTTAACAAAAAATATATTCCTAAGTGGACATTTTTTATTATTTTTATCCTCCCTCCTCAAGTTTTATTGGTTGTTTGTGGCTTTCCCACATACTTATACTTCTGCTGATCTAATTTGTTTTTACACCTTGGCCGCGTTCTGTGCAGCCCATGTCCTGTTCGTTGGGGAAAACATGGGAAAAAGAACGGCATGGATGTTCTTTTAAATAAAATAAAGGACTGGAAAGTACAAGAAGAAAATAAAGCAAGGGGATTAAAGAGGATAGGATGTCTTGTGACTGTTCTGTGTAGGTGGACTTGTCGGGTAGCCCGTGGATCCCAGCCACACACATGGTCGAAAAGTCAAAAACAAGACAAAACCCAAGCTACAGAGACCGACTGTTTTAAACATGATTATCCTGACATGAACACTAAACACACCTCTGGTGTGGAAGTGGTGCAGAATGTGCAAAAACAAAGAAAAACATCTGGAATAAGAAAACATTAAGCTTAACCACGAGTAGCATATAAAACCAAAGTACTGTACAACACATCAAACTAATTTGCTATGGAAAGTAAAACACCTGTGGACATATTTCAAGATTTAAATTGAATGTTTTTTTATACTTTGACAAACATGGCTCCACAGTTTCCTGTGATTTTAACTTTAAAGCAGTTGAGTCACACGTCTGATTTTCCCATCAGCTCCTGAAAACGGCCTGAACCCATGAAAGTTTACCAAAGTTTAACCATCTGTCTGGTGGGTTGAAGAATGCTGTTTGGACATCAGTGTTGTAGTCGTTTTCATGGGAAAATAGAAAGGGATCAAAGAAAAGTCTTGACAAGACGAACAAGATGGAACAGATGAAAGCAGAGATCAGGGGCCCTTATGACCGAAGCTGACAACCAGAGGACAGCTTCATCTGTACAGGTCTGAACGTCACGTTTGTTGGGGTGAAAACTTGATCACTTTATTTACAACTGAAAGAGCCAAGGTTTAAAAGTCACAATTATTTTCCTGTCAAGGATTCAAATGAGTCAAAAATGTTATTACCAAACTTTAATAAGATCAGTGACCGTTTTTTTAACCCTAGGATGCATGAACGACCAATACCTACATTCTTCCATGAGTGGGGTCAAAAATGACCCCAATTAGAATCAATGTGTTTTTGCAATGAATTTAAATGATGTCTTTAATTTTGGTTAAAGGTAGTTATGAGATGATTGTGGAGATGAGATGAGAGGAGAGAGGAGATGAGATGATTGTGGACTTCAGAAGGAACAAACACACCCACACCCCACTGTATATAGGTGGATCTGCGGTGGAGGTGGTCTCCAGCTACAAATACCTGGGTGTACACTTGAATGATAACCTCAGCTGGAGCAACAACACCACCAGCCTGATCAAGAAAGGTCATCAGAGACTCTACTTCCTCAGACGGCTGAGACGAGCCGGTCTGAGAAGCCCAGTCCTCACCTCGTTCTACAGGTGTGCAGTGGAGAGCGTCCTGTGCTCCAGCATCAACGTGTGGCATGGAGGCTGCACAGTTGCAGAGAGAAAAGCTCTGCAGAGAGTGGTGAAGGCTGCACAGAAGTCTGTGGGAGTCAGTCTCCCCACCATCACAGACATTTACACCTCCAGATGCAGAAAAAGAGCCACCTGCATCATGAAAGACCTCACTCACCCAGCACACTCACTCTTTGCACCACTCCCCTCGGGACGGAGGTTGAGGAGCATCAAATGTAGAACCACTAGACTGAGAAACAGCTTCTACCCTGAGGCTGTCAGACTCATGAATAAATAAATAATAAGAATAAACACTGCAAAATGTCACATCATACTGATACTGTACTGATCTGTTTCTTGTTGCTGCGTTCATCTGTGACCATCTGCTCATGTTCGTGCTGCTGTTTATAATGATGTTTTTCTACTACATTAGGGCTTAGTGTATTACTAGCTGATGTGATGTCTCTCTTAGTTAATCCTAGATGTTATTATTGTATTTCTCTTGCATTTGTTGTTGGATGTAACTGGGACCCTGTGTACATAATCTCGTTTTCAACACATGTACTACATGCGGTGCAAATGACAATAAATTCTCTCTGACTCTCTCTGACTCTCTGACTCTCTGACTCTTATATTTATTATATTTGGGTCAACAAAAGACTGATTTGACATTTAATATGGTTATTCATAACTTTTTATAACATTTTTTCACATGAAATAACATCAAAAATCTTCAAAAATTATTGCTAGAATGTCCATCTCTCTGAATGACAAAAAAGAGAATCAACAAACGACCAGAACACTGTACACTCACATGTGCCCACACAAACATCTTTTTCTCTATTCACTGTGCGCAGTTGTCACAAAATTTTTGCTTTTTGCTGTGACCATTGCACACTGTAGTACTGCATTTCCTGCACCAATTGGTGGCTTTGCAGTCTTTGTTTCTTGGACACATCTGGCACCTCTTTCTCTTCTGTTGGCCCTCTGTGCCTCTCTCCTGTTACTTGTTTGCAACTTTTGTCACTCCACATCTTCCAGTTGCTTCAGTGATGTCAGTTGGTAGGTTCAGGGTACCTTGGGTTGTGTAGAAAACTTCCAAAGAGCACACACATTGGTACATTCCAGTTCTTCTCACTTCGTGCAAGAATGGTCACTCCAATGAAGGCCATGAGCTCCTCTTTGCTTAGATTTTTCCACTCTTTTCCTCTTCTTATTGCGACTCTTCTTCCCTCCATGTTTGTTCATGTCAACATCTCTTCTAATATACTATCCATCCATCCATTATCTTTTACCCGCTTCTTTCATTTTTGGGTCACGGGGGTCGCCGGTGCCCATGTCCAGCAATCACTGTGCGAGGGGCAGTGTACACACTGGACGGGTTGCAAGTCTATCACAGGGCCACATAGAGACAAACCACCATTCACTCTCTTACTCACACCTAGAGACAATTCAGAGTTACCAACCAGCCTATCATGCATGTTTTTAGTCTGTGGGAGGAAACCGGAGTACCCGGAGGGAACCCACGCATGCACGGAGAGAACATGCAAACTCCACCCAGAAAGGCACGCAGATTTGAACCAGGGACCTGCTTGCTGAGAGGCAGCAGCTCTACCAGTTGCACCACCGTGCTACTCTTCTAATATACTATCAGTGATAAACAGCTTTCATGCATCTATTGGAGAGATGGTGCTAAATCCAGGTGCAGGCCCTGACCGACTTCTCAGTAAATTGTGGCTTGGTGTTAAAAAAGGCATACAGATTTTTAAAATAATTTATATATAATATAATAATATATAATAGGTTACCTAACGGGTTTGCATTTGTTATACAATGAGTCTCTACACAACAAATGCAGTAATATCAGCTGGCTTACTAAACTAGTGTAATGTTAGCTAGCTTAAGTACTAACATTATGTTGTAGTTAGCTGAGTGTCTACTTTGTTGACCAACATGATATTCTATCACAGTAAAGTCATGGAGTTGGTAAATGCAGATAATACATGTACTTTGTATGCTGCTGTGTCAAACTGACCTCCTTGTGGTGAGACTGCAGGTATCAGATGTGTAAATGAGACAGAAAATGTATCTTGACAGTCACAGTTGGTAAGAATCAAAGGTTCCCAAAGAAAACCCTTGAGATTCTATAGGAAATGCTTGGGGTCATTTTTGACCCCACTCATGAAAAACTGGGGTAGTGACACAAAAACTGCAATTTCTGAAAATGTATAAAAACATTTTAAAAAATTCAAATGGCTTGAAGTCACAAACATGTTTTATGAGGAATACCTGGAATATGGAAGAGTAAAAACTTTTAGTTTCAGAGTTTTTGAAGAATAACAACCCTCGGGGTCATTTTTGACCCCACTTATGCATCTAAGGGTTAAGACCTCGTTATGAAGTATGGAAGCTACAAGCTGTACACTGATGTACTCCATCACAGATGGATTTGAATAGTGAATGTTTGTAGTTTTCAACAATTGACTTAGGTAGAGCTACACTGTGTAGGAAGAAAGGTAGGTCTTTATACATGTAGATATAGTTTTAACTAGTCCAAGGTGGCACAACGAGCGGAGAGAGCAATTTTATCCACCACCAGGTGCAACGGCAGAGCCAGTGGGTGGCCAATGGTGGATTTGGCCACAATACAGTACATTAATCTTGTGGCCACCCCAAATTCCACCATGAAAAAAAAAATGCAAGAGTTTGGTTTGCATTGTCGCTAATAAGTCGGACCCCTTCAGGGTGGGAGTTGGACTCAGCCAGGGCTGCCCATTGTCACCGGTTCTGTTCATAACTTTTATGGACAGATTTTCTCGGTGCAGCCCGCAGGCGGAGGGTTTCCAGTTCGGTGGCCTCAGGATTCCATCTCCGTTCTTTGCAGATGATGTGGTCCTGTTGGCGTCATTGTACCGTGATCTTCAGCTCTCACTGGAGCTCTCGACTGCAGCCGAGTGTGAAGCGGCTGGGAAGAGAATCAGCACCTCCTAATCTGAGGCCATGGTCCTCAACCGGAAATGGGTGGATTAATCTCTTCAGGTTGAGAGTGAGGTTCTGTCTCAAGTGGAGCGGTTCATGTATCTCAGGGTTTTGTTCATGAGTGAGGGAAGAATGGAGCATGAGCTTGACAGACAGATTGGTGCAGCATCTGCAGTATTGCGGGCTCTGTACCGGTCCATTGTTGTGAAGAGAGAGCTGAGCTGTAAGGCAAAGCTCTCTGTTTACTGGTCAGTCTACGTTCCTACCCTCACCTATGGTCATGAGCTCTGGGTAGTGACCGAAAGTATGACATCATGGATACATGTGGTTGAAATGAGTTTCCTTTGCAGGTTAGCTAGACTCTCCATTAGAGATAGGGTGAGAAGTTCAGTTATCAGGAGAGACTCAGAGTAGAACCGCTGCTCCTCCACATCGAGAGGAGCCAGTTGAGGTGGTTCGGGCATCTGGTAAGGATACTCCCTGGGCGCCTACCTAGGGAGGTGCTTCGGGCATATCCAACTGGGAGGTGACCCCGGGGAAGACCCAGGACATGCTGGAGAGACAATATGCCTCTTGGTTGGCCTGGGAACACAGAGTCCTCCCAGAGGAGACGTCTATGGGAATAGATGTCTGTCTGGGCCTCCCTGCTCAAGCTGCTGCTCCCAAGACCAGACTTCAGAATAAGCAGAAGATAATGGAATGGATGGAAAAAAAGCGAGAGAAAGAAAAAAAGAGAAAACTCACACATGCACAGAGAAAACATGCAAACTCAAACCAGAAAGGCCCCGGGCCAAGATCTGAACCAGTGACTTTTTTGCTGAGAGACAGCAGCTCTACCAACTGAGCCACTGTGCTGATGTGTCATGTAATATATACATGTACAGGTCCCCTCTCTTGGATCAATTTGGGCCCCTCATTTAATGTGGGGTCTACTTCCCCCTGTCGCACCCCCCTCCAGTGGCGGCCCCACTGCAGCCGGTGCATTGGTGGCTCTCGACATCTGGGCTGGGTGATCGCATATGTGGCAGCCTCCCCTGGTGGTTGCCTGCCAGGGCCTGGATGCCCTGGCTCTGTCGGGTCTCTGTTGGGGGTGGTATGACCTCAGCACTCGGGGCTCAGTGTCCATGGCCGGATCTACTCTGGGGGGGTGGGTTGCCAGCAGGGCCTGTGGGCTCGTCGCTGCAGCCTCTTAAGGCTGAGTTAGACTCGCGCTTTGGTCCGCAGGCTGGAGCGCGCGCGCTGCGCGTGCACTGTGCCGTGCGGCGAAATGCGTTTACAGTGTCGCCTCTGTGTTTATAGTTGTCCCACGGCGGCGCATGGCAAAGTGCTGTTCTTTTACGGACCAGCAGGAGGCAGTACCCTCTAAAACCTGTGCATATGTTGCAAGAAAGGTGTAGAAGAAGAAATCTACCGTAGAAGAAGAACTGTTTGAAATCACACAACAAAAACAAATAGCTTTCCGCTCGCGTGCTGAACTGTTGTCTTTATTTGCGGCATGGAGTCAGCGGAGGAGAAAGCGATCACGTGACTTTTGGCGAAAAAACAAAAGAAAAGTCCGACTCCAGATCAGGAACGAAGGAGAATTTAATACATTTTGTGTCACAAAACATTCCTCCATGCGTCGCGACTCCGTCTCCACGACCACAGCGGCGCAAACAGCTGCAGGCTCCGGCGTGAAGAGGGTGAAGGCTGTCGGGTGTGGACCTGTCAATCAAATCGTAGCGCCCACCGCGCGCGCATAGGCTTGCGGAGTTTCAAAAATTCAGAGGTGCACGACACGCGCTAATCCCACGCGCGGGGCCAACGCGCAGGGGCGGGGACTGTGAAATTGCGTCACTTTTGGAGCGCGCACCCTCGCGCGCTGCGCGACGCGTCAAGTATGAATCTAGCTTTAGGATTTCTACATTGTGGCTGGGGGTTGCCCAGGGCTTCCCTCTGCTTCTCTCTGGGGGGGATGCAGTTGTCTCTGTCGGGGGACTCTCGGGGCTCCGAGCTTGGGGGCCGCTGTGTCTGGGGCTCCGTTCCTCCCTGTGTTACCATCATGTCCTGTGGGGGCAGGTCTGTGGGTCCCCACATCCACTTTTGAACATTCTTATGGAGAAATCTTATAGTGACAAGCAAAGCTGGGCACCGCTAATTAAGAAATTAGTTCCACAATTTCTAAAACGCTTATTAATTTTTTTAGGTCCACAATTTCAAAAGCACAAATGTCTTATGAAAATTAGGGGAAGCTAATCTAATCCGCTATTTATATATTTCTATATTATATATATATATATATATATATATATATATATATATATATATATATATTTATATATAGCCGGCAGCGTTATCAATATTTGCACTACACTGCCAACTGAAAAGTAACAAAAATGATCCTAAAAGGATGAAATTACAAAAATCAAAGGATTTATTTAATACTTTACGTACATATATTCTATTCGGCCACGAAATTAACAAAAAATAGAATGATCTTTTAATCCCTAAAACCACGTTTAAATCTCAAATACACGGGTGTGTCGCCACCGCATTTATACATAAAAGTAACCCAAATACATGAAACTAACGACTCGCCGTCGAATGGTCGACACAAAACACACAATAAAATCATCCGGCCACGTTAATTTGGCTTGAAACAGCGGGGTTCTCTACGGATTTATCCATTAGTAACCCAGCACTACCAACAGGCAGACACAGCGTTAGCGTCTATAGGTAGTCAACAGATTTAATGAAAAGTAACTAAAATACATAAAAATAACGACTCACCGTCAAATGGTCGACACAAAACCCTCAATAAACTCCTCCGGCCGCGTTAATTTGGCTTGAAACAGCGGGGTTCTCTACGGATTTATCCAAGTACCCAGCACAAACAGTAGCCACAGAATTAGCCCCCGAGTTCACCTCTGAGTGACCCGGAAGATGTCAAGATGGAATAGTCCATTTTTAGTAGGGGGATAAAGAAATCGACCGTTTTTTTATTGCGTATTTAATGATCGTTTTCATCGTAACTATAATTATTTTTATGTTAAATGTACATTAACAAGCAGGATCAATGTTAGTGATGTAGGTGACTGCACGGGGCGAGGCGGGGCCGGGGCCACTGCTGAAATGGGACCCCCAGGCATTTACCTACATGGTAGATCCGAGTCTGTTCTCAGCTCTGCCCCCCTCCCCCTCACACCCTTCCTCCTTTCTGCTGTTTACGGTGGGGAAAAAGGTAAAACAAGCAGCATAAGAGCTTGTAAATAAGTTTATTGGTTTTTACTGATAGATAATTAGTTATTAGCGGTACTGCATTTTAAATAAAAATAGCACAAATCCGCTTATGAATTATAAAAGTTAGTCAATTCACAAAAACGCTGACAAAAAGTTTAGGTCCACTGTAAGCGGATTAGCGCTTTAGCGCTACCTAGCGTTCATTTGCCCACCACTGCAACTCGCCATCATTACAAAGCTCCTCGGCTCCTTCATACATAGCCCCTACTTCCGATTTCAAATCGACGCAGCATTTTGCCGTCCAATCAGAACGTTCGTTTCAGGCGTGCTTTGCATGATGGCGTAAACTGGTAAAAGGTATATTAACCCAACATTTTGAATTGTGAGGGGACACTGAAGTGCATGGAGAGAGAGGAAAACAACAATTACAATTTGTCTGTCAAATATATATGTCATAAACATTTGAACAGAATAAATTAACATACTTATTATATATTTATATATACTTATACTTTATTCAACAGTTGTCGCAAATCAAAAAGATCTCAAGGAAGAACATGCTGTGTTGTGTGTGTAACTATCCTTTGTAGTGTCTGCTTGTATTCCGTTACAATTTAACTATACAAATGTGTGTAATTTGGCGCATTTTTTAATGTTTATTTTCTTTGCCTTAAATTCAACATACCGTAATTTTTGTTTTGTAAGTCAAGTATTTTTTGCATAAATTAGCATGCCTGTGACTTATACAACAAAGTGACAAATTTGTGTTTTCTTTTTATAAACAAATTTTTGGGCTGAAATCGGATTACAGTATTTAATTCATTCTGACATGGAAAATATTGAGCACTACCATTTTCAGCCACTAGAGGGCCCTCGACTAATATGGCAAGCCAAGTGTCTCATTAATAGGTAACAGTGGCTATTAATGAGACACTTGGCTTGACATTCAAAACCACCTTCGGCTTGTTCCAGAACTCCTGGAGCAAACGTCATATCAGCTGCATTTTGCCGCGTTGCCCAGGCAAAATGCAGCTGATTTGACTGTCAGAGTGCATTTATTAAGGAAAAGTTCAACACACCTTTGATATAATTTCAAGCAAACAAATAATTGTTTTTAAGTGTTAATCTTGTTAAAGTCCTCCCATGCATGCTCCCACGACCGCCATTTGGCAGTCGATTGATTTTTGGCACAACACTGGCCCATGTTCCCGGCTGGTCAGCGGTGACGCATAACAAACGCAACGCGTCAACGGTAACGCATAATAGATGCGACTTATATGGTGAATACAACATATTTATGTTTTTTCCACTTCATTAGACATATTTGGACTGACGTGACATGTACGGCGGTACGACGTGTACGGCTGCAAGTACAGTAATATATTTTGATGTGACACTCTTTGTTTGTTAAAATTCATGTAGAGATTTAACAATTTCTCCTCTCACTTCATTTCATTCACTACTTTTGTCAGTTTCTTCCTCAGGTTTGTTCGTTTACAACACATCCACATATTTGATTCACTCTCCATACATGTTTTTGTCTTGTTTGTGGTCATAGGGAGTTACGACCTATCCCAGTTTTTTAAGAAGCAGGACATATTTTAGACAGGTCCTCATCACAGGAAAACATTTTATGTTTTTTACTTCCTGGTTTTCTTTACAGTTATTGCCAGAATATATTTTTTGTTGTTGTAATAAAATGTTCTCTATTTTAAAAAAAAACTTTCTTGATTTTTATCCTTAGCTGACCTTGTCTGCTTGTGGTTGTTTGGACTTCTGGACTGAACACCATTTGAACAGTTTGTTAGAACGAAGGCAGCTTTGGGACTTTTAACAAGATGGCTGATGCAATCATTTGTGTCTGAAGAAAAAACCAGCTGTATCTATAACTTACAAATCTGTATTAAATACAAACACAGCCAAAAGCTGCTTCTCTGTTTATTTTGATGATACTGCATCTCCAACTGTTGTGTAAGTCAAATGTGTGCGAATAAACTGCAGGTACAAGGATCAACAGTTTTCCAACAGTTTTTCTTCGTGCTTGAACTAATAACCTCATGAAAAGGCCAAACAAAATGAAATTGCTTGTGTCCCATTTCCTGTCACAACTGCAATTTATCTT
The DNA here is from genome assembly GCA_038048925.1 of Garcialebias charrua. Classification (NCBI taxonomy): domain Eukaryota; kingdom Metazoa; phylum Chordata; class Actinopteri; order Cyprinodontiformes; family Rivulidae; genus Garcialebias; species Garcialebias charrua. Next base: position 7,170 of record JBBPBX010024388.1, on the reverse strand, counting down.
GAGCACGAGGGTCTGTTTCTAGTTTGCATTATTACTCCCTGCCTGCACTTTCTTATTTGGTCTTTCAAAGTGGCTGAAATAAAACTTTTGAAGTTAATAAAATGTAATCATCTCTGATTGTTGTTAAGTGGGTTTATTAAATATTGTGGCTGCTTCCTCTTGAGGCCTGAACATTTCCTGCTGCAAGCCAAAACAGAATGTATTTGCAGAGTATGTGGTTTGGTAAACATACATTTTCTGAAACGTTGTTTCATAGTACAGCAATGACTTCATTTGACCAACATAGAAAAATTACTCAGTAGTAGGGGTGTAACGATACACAAAACTCACGAGACGAGACGAGACAAGAAAATCACAGATCTCGCGAGAACGAGACGAGATTTTAACATTAGTTCAAGAAAACTTCAAAGATCGGTTTTATGCCGCAAAAAGGCTTTTATTCTGTTTTAACATGTATTACAAACCCAACTGATGTCTTCATTTTACTGATTGAATCTCCTTAGACCTTAGAACGTTCAACTTTGTTAAAAAAAATAGATATTCACGCAGGACTTTCCAAAAATTGAACATAAATATCCGCATCAGCGCTGAATCTGCAGCCGTCACTCACCAGTGTTGCCAGATTGGGCGGTTCACCGCGATTTTCCTTCTGACTTTTGCGGGTAAAGAGTGCTTTGGGTGGGTGGGACTCTATCTGGCAACACCGGTCACACCGGTGTTTACACGCGTGTCTTTACATTCGGGGCAGCGTCGGCAGCGCCGGGACCCTCCATCAATGTAGAGGCGTCTGCGGGCGGCACCGGGACCCTCCATCAGTAGTTGGGGCGTCTTCTATAGCAACTTCATCCGGCGAAGCCATGCTGTCCGTGACGCTGACTTTCTAGGGGCTCTGCTAGCGCTAGCATTAGCATCTCGCGAGACAACGTTACCTCTCAACAAGAGATATCGCGGGAGTTTAATATCGCGAGATCTCGTTACTGACTTGAGAAAATACAACAAAGTTAAAACTCATAACTTTTAGTTATAACTAGGGATGCATGATATTATCAGCATGGTATTGGTATCGGCCAATATTAGCGTTAAAGTTCAACATCGGACATCGGCCATTCCATCAAAATAACTCACTGATATAAAAGGCCCTGTTTTTGTATGACAACCCAGTGACAAGGACACCTGCAGTGCCAGCGCAACGTGATGACATCACGCGCACCTACCTAATCTCACGGCAGAGAAGAAAATTCAAAATGTCGGCGTGTGGAAGGTTGTTTTTTTTTTTCTTGTTGGTGAGGATGCTGGATTCTGAAGATTTTTAGACTACGTTGAACATCACTACATCATCTCCAGTCTGAGATATTTTTCCGACATAACCTTACCCGAGTTATCACGATCAACAGAGGACGCCATCTCCTCTGTGGTCCACACTGCTCTCACCCACCTGGATCAGAAGGACTCATACGTGCGCATGTTCTTTGTGGACTTCACATCTGCCTTCAACACCATGATCCCCCAAACTCTGATAGACAAACTATCCACACTTGGACTAAGCCCCTCCGTTTGTAACTGGGTCTTAGACTTCTTAACAAACAGACCACAGTCCGTGAAGATCCACAACTTCTCCTCCTCCACCATTACCCTCAGCACTGGCTCTCCTCAAGGATGTGTGCTGAGCCCTCTTCTGTTCACTCTGCTCACATATGATTGTACAGCCACACATCCAGGCTGTCATATTGTTAAGTTTGCAGATGATACAGCGGTGGTGGGATGCATCACAAACAATGATGAGTCCAGCTACAGACAGGAGGTGGAACACCTGGAGAGCTGGTGCAAAGAGAATAATCTTCACATGAATGTGAAGAAGACAAAGGAGATGATTGTGGACTTCAGAAGGAACAAACACACCCACACCCCACTGAACATAAGTGGATCTGCAGTGGAAGTGGTCTCCAGCTACAAATACTTGGGTGTACACATGAATGATAACCTCAGCTGGAGCAACAACACCACCAGCCTGATCAAGAAAGGTCATCAGAGACTCTACTTCCTCAGACGGCTGAGACGTGCTGGTCTGAGTAGCCCAGTTCTCACCTCCTTCTACAGGTGCGCAGTGGAGAGCATCCTGTGCTCCAGCATCATGGAGGCTGCACAGTTGCAGAGAGGAAAGCCCTACAGAGAGTGGTGAAGGCTGCACAGAAGTCTGTTGGAGTCAGTCTCCCCACCATCACAGACATTTGCACCTCCAGATGCAGGAAAAGAGCCACCTGCATCATGAAAGACCCCACTCACCCAGCACACTCACTCTTTGCCCCACTCTCCTCAGGACGGAGGTTGAGGAGCATCAAATGTAGAACCACTAGACTGAGGAACAGCTTCTACCCTGAGGCTGTTAGACTCATGAATAAATAAACAATAAGAATAAACACTGCAAAATATCACATCATGCTGATGCTGATCTGTTTTCATGTTGCTGTGTTCATCTGTGACCATCTGCTCATACAGACTCGTGTTCGTGCTGCTGTTTATAATGATGTTTTTCTATTACATTAGGGCTTAGTGTATTACTAGTTGATGTTTTTCTTAGTTAATCCTAGATGTTATTACTGTTTTTCTCTTGCATTTGTTGTTGGATGTAACTGGGACCCTGTGTACATAATCTCGTTTTCATCACATGTACCACATGCGGTGCAAATGACAATAAAGACTCTCTGACTCTGACTCTTATGTAGCCGGGTCGGGTGTGGTTAAAATTGAGTACTGAAGTTTAAAAGGTTTAAAAATACTATTTTAAATAAATAAAATTGGTTAAAATGGTTGTACCTAAAAAGTTACCTTTAAAAGCACGCAGGCTCGTTTGCAGAGGAGGTTTAGGACAAGTTTACACACTGACACCAGTTAAATTGCACAATTATTTAATTAAATAAAATCCTAAATTTAAAATATTTACAGTTTAAAAAGGCAGTTAAAGCTCAATTCAACATTTAAAAGTGCAATTATGGCAGTACATTTAAAACAGGAAAATCACACACAAACATATACAAACAAACACACACACACACACACTTCCTACACCAAACCAGGAGTACTGTCACCTCCTGGAGGGATTTGGTAACAGTTCAGAGTCCACCCTGGTGTGATCTGTCATCCGGAAGAGACGCCACTCCAGCCGAAGCCTGTTAGTTGAGCTGGACTTCAATCGGCCCAACTCAGCCCGCAGGACGCGGCCCGCCCACGCCGTCCAGACAGCGGACACCAATCTAGGACCAGTCGGCAGTTGATGGATGACCCAGGTGGAGGCAGAAAACCAGTCGGGACAGCAGTAGACAGGACAAATAGCCGACAGAAGGACGCCAAGGACAAACAGCAGGGAACTAAAACAATAAATATTTAACATTAAAAGCTAAAAAGTATAAAACAGAGAGATAAACTAGCGCTTTTACTCACCACCGAGCTCCACCTCTAGCAGGAGAGGGAAGCAGGAAGCTTGTCAGTGGTCGCGAGAACAATAGATCATCGCCCAATTACGCTAGCGCGTGACACCAAATACACCTTGCTGCAGACTGTAGCACGGACCGGTGTCAGTCCCGGAAGTGGTTATTGCACTCCGTAAATGAAGGGGGCGCTAGACACAGCCAGCACGGATGACGTGTAATCACCCCTGGAGGCTGGTCCCGTTTTATACAGGAAGCCAGCCCCACCAATCACATCACTTGTGTGGTGCATTTAATGTCTGCAGGACATATTACTACACTTACAAGCTATCATTTCCAACGTCATTGAGAAGCTAATAGCCGATAGCACTTGGGTCAATTTTACCACAGACATTTGGATGTCAAGTGTTAGCCCCGTTAGCATGATTAGATTTACGGCACAATTGATAGACAAAAACTTTTAACTCAAAAAGACTGTCCTCCATGCACAGGAGTGTGGAGGATCCCACACTGCAGCTAGGAGCCCCGAACAAGCCTCCGCAACTTAGTGAGAATCGTAGGTGACTAATGTTAATAAACAACATTCAACACTTTTCATTTAATATAAGTTAGAGTGCTATGCATATCATATGGCTGATAATGAATATATGTCACCAGCTTTTATAGCTGTTACACGATTTTTGTAGCAAATAAGCTTAAATAAGAGGACTATGTTCTGACAAAGGAAAGTATATTAAATATCAGTATCAGTTATTGGCCAAATAAGTTTTAACATATCGGCATATCGGATATCGGACAAAAGCCCAGTATTGTGCATCCCTTGTTATAACAGATTCTATGTTTAATTCAGTTTGGTTCATATTATTTTTATATTGTCAGTTTAGAATGAGTGATGTCTCAGGGCAGTGTACAAAAATATTCACACACTGCCATATCTGTGGGTTTTGTGTGTACTTGTGGTTGGTTTTGTTTAGTTTCTGAGTCGTTTTTTTCTCCCCAGTGTTTCGCTCCTATGGTAATCGGCTCTAACTCCTGCCACTCTCACCTGTTCCTCATTGTCTTTCCCCTGGTGTTCATCATTGTATCTCTTTAGTGTCCTTTTAGGTTTATGTGTTTCCTCCTTGTCCGTTGTTTAAAATCAAGATGCCACCACAGTTAATCAAGGCTTGACTGGTTTTACCTCAGTCAATCTGACAAATATTGAGCTAAATTTTGATGTAGTAGTAGCTGAGAGTTATTCCCATCATGTGTTATCGTATGTTCCCATACAACAATGAAATTAGTTCCCTGCATTTAACCCGTCTCTTGTGAGATACACCCCCGTGGAGCAACGGGCAGCAATGTAAATGTTAAAGTCCCAGGGAGCAATTAGGGATTAGCTGTCTTGCTCAAGGACACCACATCATGTGGGCATGGCAGAGAGTTGAACCTGAGACTTTCTGGTTCCAAGTCAGCTGCTCAACCTCTAGCCCGTCTCAACCCCAAATGTTATTTGGAAAGTTTGGCCAAAACGGCTACAACTTTGTCATTTCTCAAAATAAGATCTTCATCCAAAACTCTGGTGTGAGCGGTGATGGGTGATTGCATTCTTTTAAGGAATTCTGTCTTTGGACAGCTTAAAGATCAGATGTTGCAACTTTCCGGGGATAATAAAAAATTTAAAGAGTCAGTATTAGATATCCAAGCCAGAAGTATGCGGGATAATGTTATTTTCTCTGGGATTCCGGAGGGGGCGGAGGAAAATCCGGAGGCCTTGGTTCGGGACTTCTTTCAAAAACAGCTAAAGTTGCCGAGTGAAACCATTAAAGCAATTACTTTTCATCGAGTTCACCGCCTCGGGGCTAAACGGCCTGGGAACACTAGACCGCGCCCGATAATAGCTAAATTCGAACATTATAAACAAAAGGAACAGGTTAAAAGCCGGGGTAGGGAACTACGTGGGACACATTTTAGTATGAACTATCAATATCCTGCAGAAATCTCCCAGGTTGGAGAATGAAAGGTATTGAATGTCTGGAACACATATTTGAGGGTATAGACTTTATTCCATTTAATAAATTAATAATACAATATGACATTGATAATAAATATTTCCTACAATACCAACAAATTAAGTCAATTGTAAAAAAGAAATTTAAGCTTAATAAAACATTGTTGGAAACACCAACATGTGTGTTAGAGTTTATTAATTTTCAACCACCCAAATTATTATCTAAAATATACAAAAAATTGTCTAGAATCGATGACTCGATAGCACTACCTGTTGAAAAATGGGAGTCAGATTTATCAATCAACTTTGAACAAAAAATTTGGTCTCAAGTATGTTCAAATACTTTTAAATTGACTAGAATCTCCAATTTACAATTAATACAATATAAGGTTCTCTATAGAGTACATTATACAGGGGAGCGAATGTTTAAGATGGGCTTTATACCATCTAACAAGTGCTCACAGTGCATAAGTAATACACCTGATGATTATATTCACGCGCTCTGGTTCTGTCCACCCGTTCAGAGGTTCTGGGTACAGGTATGTGAAGACTTGTCTAAATGTTTGAAAATTAATATCCCACTCTCTCCATCTGTTTGCTTATTGGGTATCTTTGAAGATGTTATACTAGAAAAAAATACATCCTATATGCTTTTCACTGCCTTATGCATCGCAAAGAAAACCATACTCGTAAATTGGAAAAATAAAAATAATCTTAGCGTTAATCAGTATAAAAATCTTCTGTTAGATCATATTAGTCTTGAAACAGCATCTGCCGACACATTGGATCAACCTATTTGGCATTCTTTGATCGGCTCCGTTACGTAGTGAGGGTGGGGGGTCTGGGATGTGGCCTTGTGGGGCATTGGGACTGGAGGGGGGGGAGGTTGGGGTTTGGGGCGCCGGGGGGTTAGGGCTGCTTGGGCGGGGAGGACCTCGTCTTCGACCTGGGGAGGACCGGGGGGGGTTCTGGGGGACATCTACTGGGGGCGGCATGCGGGCCCTCGGGTGGTCGGTGGCGGCGGTCATGGGTCGCCGGTCGGTGACCCGGCTGTGCTGGGGTGGTTTCGGGGTGGGTGCCGGGGGCTTGGGACTCTGGGGGCGCGTCGTCCCCGGGCTTGGGCCTGGTGGGGGTCGGGGGTCTTGGGCTCTGGCCGGCGGGTCGCCGGGCTATGGGCTGGCTGGCGCTCTGGTGCCCAGCTCTGGCCGGGGGCTCTCGGCTCGCTGGTGGGTTGGGGTTCATATGCTGGGGGGTGGGTGTCTGGGGGCGTGACTGGTGGCCAATGGGAGGGAGCGGGCAAACCCAGCTTGGGTGTCTAATGTGTTATGTGTTTTGAAAGTTGTTAATATGAAGGGTGGGTATAGTATTTCTTCTGGGGTGGGGATTAAGTGGATGTCCTGGATGATGGTCTTGGACTATACTTGGCCGGTGTGCGGGCCCCGGTTGGGGCCTGTTCTTGATGCTTCCTGGCTCTGTCGACGGTTGGGCGGGCGCTCTTGGCCGTGTCGTCCATGTGGGATTTTGTGTCCTCTTGGACGGCGGGCTGACTGCGGTTCGCAGGGGTCGTGGCGGCCCTGGCGGGTGTGGGCTGTTGGTTCTGCTGTTGGCGGCCCTCGGGGCCGTGTCCCTCTCTGGTCTTGGCTCAATGTCCTGGCGGTCGGAGAGGTGTTTCCTTTACCTCGCTCCTTGGGTGGACCTTGGCGAGCTGGGGGGTAAGCAGGGTCAGCGGGGGAGCTGACTCGCTGTGGGAGCACT
>JBBPBX010024387.1:0-36157 GCA_038048925.1 Garcialebias charrua | reverse complement strand
TATATATATATGTATATGTGTGTGTGTGTGTTTTAAACACCACACTCTTGCAATATTCTAAACAATGTCTCTAAACGCTAAGCGCTCTAAAAGAGCACAGCATGTCGTGATTTCTGCTCTCTGCCTCCGGCTGCACTCTCGGCCACGCCCACTTCTCTCCTCTGCATGGAGGTCAGCTGATCAGCTGCAGGAGGAAGTTATCCCACAGCTGTGGGCTGCACACAGTTGCTAAATAATTAAAATATATATTTATTTTAAATAAAAATCCCATGCCGATCATGTGGCTCATCGATCAATCAGCCACTTGTGTGTCATGTTCACTGTTATTTTGAAAAAAACACGATAGAGCGAGTCCACGTAAAATGAACTGCAAAGTAGTGAGGGACTGCTGTACTGTTTTATAAATAAAGATGTGTGTCATTGTTGGTTGAGAATCATATTTTACATTTCACCATGAGACCCACGTCAAAAATAAACAGTCATTTATTGTTCAACTGAACTGAACGTTTTAAAGAGCTTGATCTTTAAGTTGACAGAAACCAAACACAAAATTGAGTCAGTAGGATGTTCATGAAAAGGATAATAGAAAAATAAGAATCTTTGAAGCATATAGTTCTAATTCAAGATTTATTGTGTTGTTGTTAATATCGCTCACTTGTCTTCTGGCATTTTGGATCACTGGAGCCAAAACTGAAGTTTGTGTTCAGAAGTTTCCATTTCTTTTTGCGTCAAATGCAGAATCAGAACATTTAACCAGAAGCAAAAAGCAGAATATAAATACTTTTTGGAAGTGAATGCCTACTGAGCTCCACTTGCAAAGATTCTGAGGGAAGCGTTCTGGGATTGAAATGCGTCCGGGAGGCCGCAGGAGGAGGATCCTCCGGACAGAGGAACTCCGAGGCAGATAAATGTGTAAAACGCTGACAGAATGTTATTTGCTGACATTTACCCACAGAGGAGTCCAGATGTTTCAGGCATGACAGACTAGCTTTTAATAGATTTCCAACTCGGGCCAAGAGAGGCGACGGATTAAATTTGGTGTTTGGTAAAAGGGCAGAAGTTTCAGCTGCTGCACAGGAAATCAGCCAAGTCTAACTGCAACCATTCAGGGTCACCAGCTTAACCAGGACCAGTCTTAAAATATCAACAGATGTTTGAGGTCATTAGTTTTATTTAATTGGGACAAACGTGGATACATAATGAGACTATGCACAGTCTCTGGTTCAGCGGGTTCGGATGTTGTCAGTCCATACAATGGGCGTTATCAACTGTTATCATCCCCATATATAGCGGCAAAACTGTCCAATCTACCTCCTAGCATGTTTAAAAGAACGTTGTCAGTGTTATAATCACTGTGAGTAGGCAGCGTGTTTCCGTAAACCCGGAAGTGTTGTGTGTTTTTTCAGCTTATGTAAGAGTTTTCCTAAACCTAACCTTAAACCTGATCCCCTCACCCTTGAGCCTAAACCTAACCAAGATCCTTCTAAACCTAACCACGTAGCTAAAGACGGAGCCTGCTGTCATCGCTTGTAACGGTGACAACGTACCTTTAAACCTCCTAGGAGGTACAGGAGGGGCAATCTGACCGCTACCTATGGGGATGATAATAACTGATAACGGCCATTTAATGCTTGATAACATCCGAAGCGGGTGTCTGGTTTGAAGGTTCATCGCGTATCCGAACAGCCTAGATGCTGAAGGTTGTGGACACTGTAGGACTGTAATGGTTGACTCATCTCTTCAACACCTGCTGAATGGCAGACCGGGGTGGTTTGTTCAATTCCAGAAGGTGTGTTCCAACTATCAAGGGATCTCACTTCTCAGAGTTCAGGGCTTTTGGAAGGCAGACTTTGACCGACCGTCCAACCTCAGATTTAGGAGGAGCAGGGTGGCTGCACCTTTCAGTGCAGGTCCGACCTGGTTTCTTATAGATGTTCATGGATGATGACTTGAGGTGCAGATGTAGTGAAGGGCATCTGGTTTTGGAACCTCGGGCTCTGCTTTTTGTAAATTATGTGGTTCTGTTGGCGTCTTCGGGGCATGAACTTCAGAGTTCACTTGGATAGTTTGCAGCCAGGTGTGAAGCAGCTGGGATAGGAGTAGGCTTCTCCAAGTCTGAGACCATAGTTCTTCATGGAAAACATGTAAAGTGGTGGTGGTGGGAGCTCTGACTAGAGTTGCTGCTCCTCTGCATAGAAAAGACTCAGATAAGGTGGTTCATCTGGATAGGGTGCTACCTGGATGCCTAGAGGTTTCCAGGCATGTCCCACTGTAGACTGGCCTGGGAACCCCTTGGTTTCCTCCAGGAGGAGCTGGAGTGTGTCGCCAGGGAGAGGGAGGTCTTGATTTCCCTCCTGGTCCTGTTGCTCCTGTGTGTTGTAGAAACTTGATGGTGGTGGATCATGTTTCTAAAAGTTAAAACCATGAAAGGGAAGGAAGTAGTGGTGTAACGGTACACGTGGGTGTACCGAACCGCTTCGGTACAGCACGTTCGGTTCGGTCCACATGCGTACTGTTTCGGTAATTTTTTCACTTATTAAATTTTATTAATGGGAGAATATGTGCCGCGGAACTAAAGTTCCTAGGCGAGTTTCAGCATGGCGCTATTATTTTGCAGCACGCGTAGCATTTAGCAGCCTAGCTTCTCGTTGTGGTCTCATGTTTAGGAACGTTATTGCTTTCTTGTTAAAAGATGTGCACAAATCCAAAGCTGTGTGTTGACGTTGTTTCACGGAGATCGGCTCTGCAGCAGCAACACGTCTAACTTGTTAACGGACTTGAAACAACGTCATCCGAATGTGAACGTGTTCTACAAGCAAGAAAAGCAGCTTGTTGCAAACACCGCTAACAGCAGCTGCATTTAAACAACCTTCATCAGGTAATTCAGATCGGTCCAGAGCAATAACACAAACTGTAGGAGTTCTAAAAGATCTGGATCTACGTCTGAATGTTGTTGATGTGCCGAACAGATTTTCACGGGGGAACAGAATCTCGCACGAGACCGGCTTTAAAGTTCTTGAGCCCCGCTACGACATCCATCACGTCAACACTTCAGTCAAAAAGTTCAGCACTTTATGAAAAAGCTAAAACTGATGTTGTCAACAAGCCCTGGAGCCCTGCCCTGATGATGATGATGATGATGATGACCGAGAGATTCAACCACCTCAACCGTTCAAGAAGAGGTATTGCTCTTTTATCATTATTATCTAATTAACTTTTTTAAATTTAAAATCATAATCTTATTCATTCTTTTTTTTAACCTCTTTGTGTTTTATTTCCAGTCTGGGACAGAGATATCAGCTGAGTCTTCTTCCTGTTCAGGGAAATCCACCAGATCACCTGCAGCTAAGAATTGTGTGATGACTGAACTCTGAACTTTTCCAGGGACCTGTCCCACCTGGAGGAGCAGGTCCAAGAAGAGGTTGTTGTGAGTAATGAGGACAGATACAGCCACACTGCTGCTACTGTTGTTATTGAGATGATTTTCTCCACCACTGGAGATATTCACTGCAACTAGATCTGTGCTTTTGGCAGAAAATGTGGACAAGTTGGTCTTTTTGGACAAAAACTTTAAACTTGATTATATTGTAAACAGTCTGTTGCTGCTTATTGTTCTTATTCTGACTATTATTGTATTTATTAAGATTTTTATTATTGTTAGTATAGTTTATTTATTGTAAAGAGTGCTGTTTATTTAAAATATCATCCAAACGGGTCACTTTTATTAATTTCTATACAAACGTATCGTTTACTTGGCATATTTTCCAAATAAATTTTTTATAAGTCTTTATTTTGTCTTTTTTGTACCGAAAATAAACCAAACCGAAATGTGCTTTTAGTGTACCGTTACACCCCTAGAAGGAAGGGAGGTGTTCAAGTGTTGTAAGTGATGAGGCATCTTAAGACGTTGGCTGCTAATGACTTTCAGCTAGTACCACACCAAAGTTTAGCTCAGTGTCTGTAAAGTCGCTAGGCAACACAAAAACGACTACAGCTAACCAGAGCCATATAAAGTGAGAGTTGCGACACTTCCATAGAGTGCCGTTGTAAGAATGGAATGCGGAAGTCACGTGGGTCATGGAGGGGGCGATTTGTTCCATGCTCTGTTTAACAGTCTGACTCTGCCTGCAGTAGCGCTCCGTCGCCGCCAGAGGGCGCAGTTCCACAAGGTTTCCATAGCCGTTGTTTGGAACGATTGACCGCCTATCGGCGACATCAAAGAGTGTCGGAACTCTCTATATATATGGCTCTGCAGCTAACATCAATTAGCTGTGGTGGCCATCTTGAATGGGGTGGATCCAAAAGTTATGAAGGTGTGGATGTATTTCCATTGATATCTTTGAGTTTCACTAAAACCAAATTTCAGCTTAATGTCTGTCAAACTGTTTGAGCTATTTTTGTGGCCATCTTGATTTGGTTTGACTCTAGATGTTCATTAGTGGTAGATGTTGATCCAGTGATTCCATTTTAGGGTTTCATTAGAACGTGTTCATTGGTTCTGGAGATATTAATGCTACAACTCATAGCCTATGACAGTGAGTCGTGGGTTCAAGTCTAACAGATGGGTATGAAGAAGACCAGAGGAGACAGGAGAAAAATGAGAAATGAAAGATTTCTGGGGGTGAAGACAAAAAAAAAAAAAAAAAAGAGTGAAAATGACAGAAAAGCAAAACAGCAAAGCCTTCTGGGTAAAAAGCATAAATGATCTTTGTCTTCTTCTTCCTCATTTTCTTCTTGGTTCTTAATCCTGGGGATGTTTTTCAGGCTTCGAACTGAACAAATGTTATCACTCCCGTCCCCGGGGGACTCCTCCCAGTTTAAAATCATTGATACTGATCACCCCAGGCCTCGTCATATTGATTTCTGAGATTTATTGTTGGCCCACTCTCTCGCAGAGGTCCCTGGCCCTCGTGTCCCTGGGCTGGCAGTCATTTGTTAAACACTCTCCCCTTCTGACAGGAGACACACACACACACACACACACACACACTTTTTATTTTTTTAACACCATGTCTGGAATTTTCTAACACACTGAGACCTTGTTATATTTATCTGTATTCATTCAACCTTTATTTAGTCAGGTAAATCTTATTGAGCCTCATGGCTCATTTACGAAAGCGACCTGCTAAAACTAAAGAACGATGAACAGCAATGGTAGAATTTCCTTAAACAATAAACAATAAACAATAGAAAACAAAAGAGAAATACTTTTTTTTTTTTAACAAAGTATCAAAAAACTAGCAAAACATTATAAGGTAGACGTATAAAATCAAAGACAGGAACAAATCTGCATTGGTTTTTGCCAGGATTCCAACAGATTCTGAAAACCATTTAGAGAAGTCAAGGTCGAGAGCTTCAGATCTTTTTGTAAGATATTCCATGAAGCAGGAGCGGAGTAGGAGAAGGCCCTTTTTCCAAGTTCAGTCCTCACTGATGGAACACTGCAGGTAATCATGTCCTGAGAGCGCACACTGTAGCTGCACTCACGCAAAGACATGTAGGAGGAGATGTATGAGGGCAGCAAACCAAGAAGTGATTTAAAGATGAAAATGTACCAGTGGAAGAGTCTGCGTGAGGTTAATGATGTCCAGTTAACCAGTGAATACAGGGTGCAGTGGTGGGTACGATAATCACAACCAGTTATGAATCTTAGTGCACCATGATAGACAACATCCAACATCCGCAGGGTGCTTGTAGGAGCATTCATGTAGAGAATGTCACCGTAATCAATGGAGGGAAGGAAAGTCACAGATACAAGGCGTTTCCTAACATTCAGAGAGTCAGAGAGAGAGTCAGAGTCAGAGAGAATTTATTGTCATTTGCACCGCATGTAGTACATGTGTTGAAAACGAGATTATGTACACAGGGTCCCAGTTACATCCAACAACAAATGCAAGAGAAAAACAATAATAACATCTAGGATTAACTAAGAGAGACATCAGCTAGTAATACACTAAGCCCTAATGTAGTAGAAAAACATCATTATAAACAGCAGCACGAACATGAGTCATTATGAGCAGATGGTCACAGATGAACGCAGCAACAAGAAACAGATCAGTATCAACATGATGTGACATTTTGCAGTGTTTATTCTTATTATTTATTTATTCATGAGTCTGACAGCCTCAGGGTAGAAGCTGTTCCTCAGTCTAGTGGTTCTACATTTGATGCTCCTCAACCTCCGTCCCGAGGGGAGTGGTGCAAAGAGTGAGTGTGCTGGGTGAGTGAGGTCTTTCATGATGCAGGTGGCTCTTTTTCTGCATCTGGAGGTGTAAATGTCTGTGATGGTGGGGAGACTGACTCCCACAGACTTCTGTGCAGCCTTCACCACTCTCTGTAGAGCTTTCCTCTCTGCAACTGTGCAGCCTCCATGCCACACGTTGATGCTGGAGCACAGGACGCTCTCCACTGCACACCTGTAGAACGAGGTGAGGACTGAGCTTCTCAGACCAGCTCGTCTCAGCCGTCTGAGGAAGTAGAGTCTCTGATGACCTTTCTTGATCAGGCTGGTGGTGTTGTTGCTCCAGCTGAGGTTATCATTCAAGTGTACACCCAGGTACTTGTAGCTGGAGACCACCTCCACCGCAGATCCACCTATATACAGTGGGGTGTGGGTGTGTTTGTTCCTTCTGAAGTCCACAATCATCTCCTTCGTCTTCTTCACATTCATGTGAAGGTTGTTCTCTTTGCACCAGCTCTCCAGATGTTCCACCTCCTGTCTGTAGCTGGATTCATCATTATCTGTGATGCATCCCACCACAGCTGTATCATCTGCAAACTTAACAATATGACAGCCTGGATGTGTGGCTGTACAATCATATGTGAGCAGAGTGAACAGAAGAGGGCTCAGCACACATCCTTGAGGAGAGCCAGTGCTGAGGGTGATGGTGGAGGAGGAGAAGTTGTGGATCTTCACGGACTGTGGTCTGTTTGTTAAGAAGTCTAGTACCCAGTTACAAATAGAGGGGCTTAGTCCAAGTGTGGATAGTTTGTCTATCAGAGTTTGGGGGATCATGGTGTTGAAGGCAGATGTGAAGTCCACAAAGAGCAGACGCACGTATGAGTCCTTCTGATCCAGGTGGGTGAGAGCAGTGTGGACCACAGAGGAGATGGCGTCCTCTGTTGATCGGTTCTCACGGTATGCATATTGATGAGGGTCCTCGTTGATGTTGACGGTTGTCTTGATGTGGGACATGACCAGTTTCTCAAAACATTTAGCGACTATCGGGGTGAGGGCCACCGGTCTATAGTCATTCAGACCAGTCACTGTGGAGCTTTTTGGGACTGGGATGATGGTGGCAGTCTTCAGGCAGGTGGGAACTGACTCCAGTGAAAGTGAGGTGGTGAAGACGTCAGCCAGCACCTCACAGAGCTGGTCCGCACATTCCTTCAGAACTTTCCCTGGGATGTTGTCTGGACCCGTAGCTTTATGAGGGTTGATCCTTCTGAGACTACCTCTCACTTCTGCTGCGGTCACTTTGAGGTGCTCCTCGTCTGGTGATGAGGTGAGTCTGGTGCTAGCTGGTCTGTTTGGATCTTCAAAACGTGCATAAAACTTATTGAGGGCATCAGGCAGAGATGGGTCCCTGGGGCATTGTTTGCTTTTGCCCTTTCAGTGTTAGACATGATCTGTTTCTGAAAAAGAAACCCAGTTTAACTTTCAGTTTCTTCACTAGGTTTTCCACGTGGAGTTTAAAAGAGAGATGTGAATCGACCAGGATACCCAGATATTTATAGGAATCAACAAACTCAATAGGGACACCATTTGAAGATAAAATCAGAGGAGGATCTGCTGGAACCGCCTTCCTATTTGAAAAAAACATCCCTTTTGTTTTATCAGCATTTAGGACAAGTTTGAGACGGAACAAATCTGACTGGATGATGTCAAAAGCGGATTGCAGTAACTGGAAAGCCTTAGCTACTGTTTTAGCTCGGCAGTAAACAACTGTATCATCAGCATAGAAATGTAAGGATGCATCAGGGATGCAGTGACCTACATTAGCTATGTAGATTGTAAAGAGGGTTGGTCCTAAAACTGAGCCTTGTGGTACACCATTTTTAACTGTTAAATAGCTGGAAGAAGTACCGTTATGTTGAACACATTGCCTCCGATTGGAAAGATAGTTAGAAAACCAACCGATGGTGTGATCAGAGAAACCGATTTCTGAGAGCTTATGACACAGGATGTTATGATCCACAGTGTCAAAAGCTTTAGACAGGTCTAAGAAAAGTGCAGCACAATAGTCCTTAGCATCCAATGCTTCAACAACATCATTCAGAACCTTCAGAGAAGCAGTTGTTGTGCTGTGTTTTTTCCTGAAACCAGATTGATGGAGAGGTAAGATGTTAAATGAGTCCAGATAATTTTTGATCTGAGAGTTTATCAGTTTTTCTAGAACCTTGGCTAAGATGCAGAGTTTAGAGATCGGTCGATAATTGTTCAGTGAGGTGGGGTCACCTCCCTTCAGCAAAGGAAGAACAAAGGCTGTTTTCCAAGCATCCGGAATGGTGTTTTGGCTTATGGACAGATTAAAGATGTGGGTCACAGGGACTGTGATGATATGAGCAGCCAGCCTTAAGAAATAAGGTGGAAGTTCATCTGGACCTGCAGATTTTTTAGGATCAAGATCTTTTAACAGTTTATTTACCTCACTGACTGAGAACGGAGAAAAAGAGAAGGTGTGATTAACTGATGGTTGACTTGTAGGAGGGATTTGATTTGTAGAAGTTTGATTATTAGATGAAGTGGCTGATTTTCCATTTGTAACTGTGTCAAATAATGAACTAGAAGCAACAAAATGTTTATTGAAACAGTTCAGGATCTCGTGCTTATTTGACACAGGAACAGAGTCAACAAGAAATTGTGATGGGAGGTCAGATGATTGGGGGGTGCCTGAGAGAGATTTGATGGTTTTCCAGAATTTTTTAGGATCGTTTAGATTTTTGGAGGTCTGAGATAAGAAGTAGTTACGTTTGCGGCTTTGATGGCAGTTGTGCATTTATTCCTTAGCTGCCGAAATTTCAACCAATCAGTGTCTGAGTGTGATTTTCTTGCTGCGGCCCAAAGATGATCTCTCCAGTGCAGGAGATCAGCTAGTTCACCTAGTGGGTAGCACGGTGGCACAACTGGTAGAGCTGCTGCCTCTCAGCGAGCAGGTCCCCGGTTCAAATCCCGGTCCGGGGGCCTTTCTGGGTGGAGTTTGCATGTTCTCTCCGTGCATGCGTGGGTTTTCTCCGGGTGCTCCGGTTTCCTCCCACAGTCCAAAAACATGCATGTTAGGCTGATTGGTAACTCTAAATTGACCCTGGGTGTGAGTGAGACAGGTCCCTCTTGTAAATAAGTCCCCGTGGCTCAATGAGGCTAGCCTGTATAAATAAAGGTTGAATGAATGAATGAATGAATAGTTCAGGAGTAAACCAGGGGCTGTCACGGCCCTTTATCCTGAACTGCCGGAAAGGAGCGTGTTTGTTTACAAAGTAAATGAAACTATCATGAAAATAGTTCCAAGCGGTGTTCACATCATTAATTTGTAGGATACGTTGCCAATCAAAGTGGGATAGATCCCAAAGGAATGACTGTTCACTGAAACGTTTCAAATCCCTTTTTTTAATTATTCTGAGCTTAGCAGGTGGAAGTTTAGTAGATCTAAGAGCTGCTATTACGGAATGATCACTCAAAACTTTAGCAAATACTCCTATACCACATGTATAAAGGTAGTCCTCGAGTTACGGCAATTCGGTGTTACGAACGCATCTTATTAATAAAAAAATAAAATTAATAAAAAATAATAATAATTTTAAAAAATTCGTGAAAAATCTCATTTTGTGTTTATTTCATGTGTACATCACTTTGTTGCAGCTGTGATTGTTTTAATTGGCTTTATAAATAAAGTATTATTATTAATATTATTATTATTTAGAAGCCGATTTACGCAGTTTCCGGCAGTTTTCGGCAGTGTGTCCGACAGCTTTTGGTTAGCTTCGGTTAGCTCTGGCCAGCTGGCTTTGGAGGACCGTGTGTCCGATGAGAGGTTGACTCATATGGATAAATGAGTTGGAAACGCTCGGTGAACTCTGTGGACGTCTCAGGACCGGAGCAGCAGCCGCCGATCGCTCCGCCGCGCCGCATCCCACCACGCCGGCTGACACCACCAGCTCACCGCGGGATCCGGTGACCATATCCCGCCGCTACTGTCCCTGCCATCAGCTGGAGTTCTGTGTGGGCGGTGGAGAGGCCTGCTGCGGCCGGGAGCTCGTCTCGATGTCCGCCTGGCAGCCTAAGATGTTGGATGGACACCGAGCTAACATGCTAAAACGCGGAGAAAAAGCTGTGCAAACTTTTGGAGGGGCTAACATGCTAACGCAACGCAGCCTTTCGGAGGGACACCGCAGAGAAACTGCTCCCAGTAAGTTATTAACTATTTTTCCCTTCATTATGGCTCCAAATGTATGGAGCTAACATTGTAACGGATCTTCCTGTAAAACGTTTGGACCGCGTGAAGCAGCTGGAAGCTGTGGAGGTCGGACGTGCAATGAGCTAACATGCTAACAGGCTTCACCAGCTCACAGTAAGAAATTAACTATTATTTTCCTTCCAAATGTACTGTATGTGTTTTTTGATAATTATGTAGGGTACTGTGTTAGGATAAGCTAAGTGCTTGGTAACTGTACAGTACCGTACATGTACGTGTATAAGTGGCGGCTCGTGTGTTTTCCGACTTACGGCGATTTTCGACATGCAAACGGCCGTAGGAACGGAACTCGTTCGTAAGTTGAGGACTACCTGTATTCAAAAAGTTAGGAAAAATAATGGTTTGCAGTGAGGACATCTCAGAGCTGTTGCCACTCGGTGAGAAGGTTGTGGGTTCAAACGACCTTTCTGGGCGNAACTGCAAAGAAATATACACATGGTTAACAACAAATCACATCATAGCAGTAACTCACAAAACTAACCCACAATAATAATTATAAATAAGGTCGATTTTCACCCTCTCACACACACACACCTCCAACACAGACACACACACAGACAAACACAGCTGTGGATTGAAAGGATGGTTTGGGTTTCAAGTTTTGCATTTTTTTTTTACTAAATAATTGATAATGTTAAACTGGATTTCCACCCTGACAAGCCAAGATAAATCTTGATAGACCTTTTAAAAACAGTTTATGGTGCAAAACATTAGTTTACTAGCTAAAAACACATGTAAAGGTGAACAAAGAACAACAAGGTTGCAGGTCTCCTATGCAGCTACATCATCAACACGACAATCACGTTCTTTAGAAAACACAAACCGCTTAGAAACACCCTCTAATTATTAGGCGACTTATTGTATAATAATCACTGTAAAGTACGACATGTGTTACTGAGTTAATGATAAACAATGAACGCTGAACAGCTAAAACGAGTACTGTGCTAAACAACAACAATGCCGCCTCACACCCGTTTAGCGAGCCGTTGTCGACGCACAGAGGCTGTTTAAACATATCATTATCATTACTGTAAAGAACTACAGTGCCTGAATGCGTTAATGTGAAGTTACGGCTGAGTAAACCACAAAGAACTGCGAAAAAGAGTAAAAAGTAACTCTTTCACTCACTGTTGATGCGAGGAGCAGCCATTTTGAAACGATGATCTCGGCGAACTCGGGTACGGTGCAGCGAGACCGAGTCCACGAGTTGTAATTACGACCTGAGGAGGCGTTCCAGTTGATTTTTACTGCTCGGAAGCTCGTAATTACGACCTCCGAGGACAACTGGAACGCAGCATTATCCTTATAAAGAGCTCACAATTATGGGGCCACTATTTCACTGGGAGCTCTATTTAGTCAGTTGAGGTCTATTATTTACTCTTGTGTGACGCAGCCATAAAACATTATAAAACCAGAAGTCAACACCTGTGTCTTTTCTTGGCATTTATTTCAGCCATGTTTATTGTGTATGTGTGAGAATTTTCTTCTTTTTAACGTTAAAAAAACCAAACACTATTTGAGGCAGAGCTAAGGCCATGCCACAGGTACCACTTCAAAGTTTTTTGAATGTTAAATCTTGATTATTCTCTAGGAATAACACATTACAGTCTGGTCTTTGTGTACCAGCATGTGACCAAAGCAAGTGAAATATTGCAGTTGTTGATTCTCAACAGCTTGCGATGTGTGGCTCACCCTCAAGCTGGGCCGTAACAGCACAATGTACGAGAGACGAAACGGAGAATGTGCCAAATGCTGATTATACTCTCATGCAGATGCAATGCAATGAATTTGCATGAGCTGCCAAAAACCTCCTGTAAATAAGCTTTTCTCCAGTTGCCGTTCAAATATGAAAACTTTGTCCAGCTGTTTGATTAGAGTGTCTACTGGAACTGGTATGGCTCTGGTGGTCATACTGTATCGCTGCAGCATTTCTGCCTCTCTGTGTATGATAATCACTGGATAAAGAACAAATACTCCTGCGTTTGACCATGTGATACTCACAGATGCTATGAAGTGCATACCCATGAGTTCTGCAATACCAGTGGATGATAGTATTCAGCTTGAAATCTACAGCTTTTGATGCAATATTAAATGTGGTGAGGTGTTTTTAGGAATGCAAGACATTTCAGAGGGCATTTTATATGACTTTGACAAAGAAAAAGAAAAAGAGAGAGAGAAAACTTTGGTGTTATGTCCAGGAAGCAACTCAACTGAATTTACTGAAACACCTACAATTTCTTTCTTCATTACTGGTATTACCAGTGCTGCTACTACTACCCAGTGATGGGCCAAAACTGAGGGTTTATTGATGCAAATATACTCACATTACAGCACTCCAGAGGATCACCCCCTCTTTTTGGGTAAACAAGGAAGAAAATAAACTTAACTGGATTGTTTGGATTGGATGAAAAAAAAAAAGATTATTATGAAACTTCAAGGCTTGATGGATGACTTGTTGCAGAGTTTGTTTAATTGTAGGTGGCTTTTGTTGTACCATCCATCCATGCATCCATCCATCCATCCATCCATCCATCCATCATCTACTGCTTGTTTTGCAATTTCTTCAGGCTGGAGTCTGAAAAGTATGGTATTAATGATGTTTATTTATTTATTTGAAGATAAGGACTGCTGTGGTCTTGAAATCCTGAGGTTGTGGGTTTGAGCCCAGGTTGCGTCAGGAAGCGCATCTGGTGTAAAACAAATGGCCAAATCTTTCATGTGAGTTTGCTTGCTGTGGCAACCCCTGAAGAGGGAGCAACCAAAATAAGATTACTATTTATTTGAAGAGGCAGATGTGATGAGATTTTTTTTCTTTTCTGCTCCTTTTCATTTACGGTTTGATGTTTCTTGTGTTTTGTATTATTGTACAGTATATAAAATTCCTTTAAAAAAATAAACTATCCATCCATCCATCCATCCATTTTCTTCCGCTTATCCGGGGTCGGGTCACGGGGGTAGCAGCCTAAGTAGGGAGGCCCAGACTTCCCTCTCCCCAGCCACTTGGAGCAGCTCCTCTGGGGGAATCCCAAGGCGTTCCCAGGCCAGCCGAGAAACATAGTCCCTCCAGCGTGTCCTGGGTCTTCCTCTGGGTCTCCTCCCGGTGGGACATGCCCGGAACACCTCACCAGGGAGGCGTCCAGGAGGCATCCTGGGCAGCACGGTGGCACAACTGGTAGAGCTGCTGCCTCTCAGCGAGAAGGTTGCCGGTTCAAATCCCGGTCCGGGGCCTTTCTGGGTGGAGTTTGCATGTTCTCCCCGTGCATGCGTGGGTTTCCTCCGGGTACTCCGGTTTCCTCCCACAGACCAAAAAACATGCTTGTTAGGCTGATTGGTGACTCTAAATTGACCCTAGGTGTGAGTGTGAGAGTGGATGGTTGTTTGGTGTGAGTGAGACAGGTCCCTCTTGTAAATGAGTCCCCGTGACTCAACGAGGCTAGCCTGTATAAATAAAGGTTGAATGAATCCTAACCAGATGCCCGAGCCACCTCAACTGGCTCCTCTCGATGTGGAGAAGCAGCGGCTCTACTCCGAGTCCCTCCCGGATGACTGAGCTTCTCACCCTATCTCTAAGGGAGAGTCCAGACACCCTGCGGAGAAAACTCATTTCAGCCGCTTGTATCCGAGATCTCGTTCTTTCGGTCACAACCCAAAGCTCATGACCATAGCTTTGGGTTATGACCGAAAGAACAAGATCTCGGATACAAGCGGCTGAAATGAGTTTTCTCCGCAGGGTGGCTGGAAAATAAAAATAAACTAATGAAATGATAAAAATAAATAATTAAATAAACGGTATCCTCTCAATGTGGAGAAGCAGTGACTCTACTCCAAGTCTCTCCTGGATAAATGAACTCCTCACAGGAAAAGTCCAGCTACCATGTAGAGAAAACTCATTTTGACTGCCTGTATCCACAATATTGTTTGTTCGGTCACCCAGAGTTCGTGGCCATAGGTGAGGGTACAAACGTAGACTTACAGGTAAACAGAGAGCTTTGCCTTACAGCTCAGCTCCATCTTCACCACAACGGACCGGCACAGAGTCTACAATACTGCACCAATATGTCTGTCGATCTCACACTCCATTCTTCCCTCACTTGTGAAAACTCCTCCACTTGAGGCAGAATATCACCCTCAACCCAGAAAAGGCAGTCCACACCTTTGCGTCTGAGGGCCAGTGCTTCATCAGATTTGGAGGTGCTGATCCTCATCCCAGCTGCTTCACACTCGGCTCTGAACCACTCCAGTGGGGCTGAAGTTTTAAACTGATTAAACAATGTCACAGGCACACCTGCTGGTACATGACACTTACACACACAATCAGACCTCTGAAAAAACCTTATTTGGATAAAAACTGTTCATTTTACAATATACCAGGCCTGTCACAATAAACAATAAATCCATTAATCGCATGATAAATGAAAATTATCAACCTCGTTTTCATTTTTCGGCTTTATCGTTTCTTCGTGTCTTTCTCTTTCTACTAAAGACACTGGATGACAAAAGGCTCAACACTGGCGCTCTTCAATGACCCCTCCCTTTCTCTTTTCTCTTTAAAATTCATTTTAACCATCCAAAATTATGTTTTTGGATCGTAACAAGCAGATAAGCTGAGAAGCTAAGCTATACAGGAGGTGGAACACCTGGAGAGCTGGTGCAAAGAGAATAATCTTCACATGAATGTGAAGAAGACAAAGGAGATGATTGTGGACTTCAGAAGGAACAAACACACCCACGCCCCACTGAAAATAGGTGGGTCTGCAGTGGAAGTGGTCTCCAGCTACAAATACTTGGGTGTACACATGAATGATAACCTCAGCTGGAGCAACAACACCACCAGCCTGATCAAGAAAGGTCATCAGAGACTCTACTTCCTCAGACGGCTGAGACGTGCTGGTCTGAGCAGCCCAGTTCTCACCTCGTTCTACAGGTGTGCAGTGGAGAGCATCCTGTGCTCCAGCATCAACGTGTGGCATGGAGGCTGCACAGTTGAAGAGAGGAAAGCTCTACAGAGAGTGGTGAAGGCTGCACAGAAGTCTGTTGGAGTCAGTCTCCCCACCATCACAGACATTTACACCTCCAGATGCAGGAAAAGAGCCACCTGCATCATGAAAGACCTCACTCACCCAGCACACTCACTCTTTGCCCCACTCCCCTCAGGACGGAGGTTGAGGAGCATCAAGTGTAGAACCACTAGACTGAGGAACAGCTTCTACCCTGAGGCTGTTAGACTCATGAATAAATAAAAATAAATAAAAATAAACACTGCAAAATATCACATTGTGCTGATGCTGATCTGTTTTCTTGTTGCTGTGTTCATCTGTGTTCATCTGTGACCATCTGCTCATACAAACTCATGTTCGTGCTGCTGTTTATTCCCACTATATTAGGCTTAGTGTATTACTAGTTGATGTTTTTCTTAGTTAATTCTAGATGTTATTACTGTTTTTCTCTTGCATTTGTTGTTGGATGTAACTGGGACCCCGTGTACATAATCTCGTTTTCATCACATGTACCACATGCGGTGCAAATGACAATAAAGACTCTCTGACTCTGACTCTGACTCTCTGACAAGCCAAGCTAACAGGCTGACCTCGGGGGAAAAAAAACTCTGTCTTGTCAAAGCTCCAAAATTCACGGTTGAAACCGGTGCCTTTGTGTAAAAAATCGTTTTTCTCTGCAAAAAGAAGCTGAGAACCTGTTTACTGATTTTTATTAAAGGTTTTGTGTAACAAATGCTATGCTAAAGAGCTCAAACCATACAGAGCACCCACCATTTTGAGAATCGAAGAGAGACAGCTCATGTCACATCAAGGGGCCTCCCTTCCATTTTTCTTAAAGAGACACACTGCTCACCCCCCCTCATTATCCATCCTTCGGTAACAGTCTTGTACTGCCATCCAGTGATCAAAAAAGGTAGTACAGTTAAAACTAATTAAAGAACATTTCTTCTTAAATTTGACAACAATTACTAATTATATTCAAATTTCAAACAATATTATCGTTTATCGCAATAATTTCTGAGACTCACCCAGCAAAATTTGTTATCGTGACAGGCATATAGTAGACTGCTTTGATTACCTGTTATTTATAAACAATCCTGGAAATAAATAAACTTACCGTACTTTTCGACATTTAACACACTCCTATGTATAACCCGCTTTGTCCAATTATTGTCAATAAATTGGAAAAATCCATAAATAACACGGTTCGCCCTATAAGACGCATCTATTATGTGTCACCGCTACGCGACGCGTCAGCGCCTCATTTGCCCTGCTGAAAATGGCGGCCACAGAAGCGAGCGAGCGCCGAAGGACTTCACAAGATTAACACGGTAAAAACAATTATTTCTTTGCGAGAAAAAATATATTTCTTAGCTGACATTATAGCACAAGGGTTCCTGAGCTTAACCGTTCCTTAATCATTTCACGAAATGGTCAAATCTGCTAGATTTAAATTGTTTCGGTTTGACTTCTTCCAAAACAGTCTTGTGCGCTACTAAAATAAATTATAAAAAATTGAATTTTATCGCAAATGTCTTATACAGGTCAACAGTTTGTAAATGAAAACCCATATAATTACACTCTGAAAGCTTAAAAATATCTGTCGAGTGGTTTAAGAGCTGTTTATCTAAACAGTAGGTATCTGTTTGCGGTAGCTACTGCTAACAACATCCTAAAAGAGCAACAAAAAAATTTGCTCTAAACATCTTCTTCAGCTAACAGTTTGTAAATGACCACCAAATAATTACACTCTGTAAGTTTCAAGAAAATCCGCGGTGTGGTTTATGAGTTATCCTGCTAAAAACAACAGCTAACAACACAGCTACCGGTAATAATAGCTACATCCAGAGCAGGAGGCGGGCAGCGACAGAGTCAGTCCGACCAGAGGAAGCTTTTTTCGGACACATGAGCTAGAAACGGTCTGGAAGTGTCCCCCTAGCGGACAAAAATGGTACTGCACCATTTTTTTGCTCAAAATGAAAAACGGCGATATCAGAGCCAAAAATGGGTCTAAAAATATGGGAAAAAATCCATAAATAACATGCTTCGGTGTATAAGCCGCAGGACATTCAAATTAGTATAAAAAAACTGCGTGTTATCTGCCGAAAAGTACGGTAGTGTTGAAAGACTAGAGATTTATTTGGATGCACAGCAGTTTACCCTAATCTGGTCAACTTTGGCCAACCAGGAAGCATTTAGGGGGTAAAACACTTATAGGTTACCAGTGGTGGGCAACGCTAATCAAAAAATTAGTTCCACAATTTCTAAAACGCTTATTAATTTTTTTAGGTCCACAATTTCAAAAGCACAAATGTCTTATGAAAATTAGGGGAAGCTAATCTAATCCGCTATTTATATTCGACAATTGGTAGCCGGCAGCGTTATGCAATATTTGCACTACACTGCCAACTGAAAAGTAACTAAAATGATCCTAAAAGGATGAAATTACAAAAATCAAAGGATTTATTTAATACTTTACGTACATATATTCTATTCGGCCACGAAATTAACAAAAAAGAGAATGATCTTTTAATCCCTAAGACCACTTTTAAATCTCAAATACACGGGTGTGTCGCCACCGCATTTATACATAAAAGTAACCCAAATACATAAAACTAACGACTCACCGTCGAGTGGTCGACACAAAACACACAATAAAATCCTCCGGCCGCGTTAATTTGGCTTGAAACAGCGGGGTTCTCTGCGGATTTATCCAAGTAACCCAGCACAACCAGCTAGCCACAGAGTTAGCGTCCAGTTCACCTCTGACCCGGAAGATGTCAAGATTCTATAGGTAGTCAACAGATTTAATGAAAAGTAACTAAAATACATAAAACTAACGACTCACCGTCGAGTGGTCGACACAAAACACACAATAAAATCCTCCGGCCGCGTTAATTTGGCTTGAAACAGCGGGGTTCTCTGCGGATTTATCCAAGAAACCCAGCACAACCAGCTAGCCATAAACGTTAGCACCGAGTTCACCTCTGACCCGGAAGATGTCAAGATGGAATAGTCCATTTTTAGTAGGGGGATACAGAAATCGACCGGTTTTTGTATTGCGTATTTAATGATCGTTTTCATCGTAACTATAATTATTTTTATGTTAAATGTACATTAACAAGCAGGATCAATGTTAGGGATGTAGGTGACTGGCCGGGGCGCGGCGGGGCCGGTGCCCCTGCTGATTGGGATCCCCAGGCAACGGCATCATTTGCCTACATGGTAGATCCGAGTCTGTTCTCCGCTCTGCTCCCTCCCCCTCCAACCCTCCCTCCTCTCTGCTCTTTACGGTGGGGAAAAAGGTAAAACAAGCAGCTTGTATAAGAGCTTGTAAATAAGTTTACTGGTTTTTACTGATAGATAATTAGTTATTAGCGGTACTGCATTTTAAATAAAAATTGCACAAATCCGCTTATGAATTATAAAAGTTAGTCAAACCACAAAAACGCTGACAAAACGTTTAGGTCTGTGCCCACCTTTGTAGGTTACTTTCTTGTATGAAAATCAACCAGAATACATGTAATGACAAAACACGAAAAAAGCCTTAAGCAACTCCAGTAAAACTGCAGCCAACAAGCGAAGCTTTCCACATATGGCACCAATGCAGCTACACTGTATACACACTGTATACTGAGCATACATGTTGAGATAAAACTGTACTTCTCTTGTGTGTGTCAGAGCTGTCAGCAATGATACAGCACCCTGCAGGAGAAGGAACACTCAAACACACAAATACTACCGGAGAAGAGAAGGTAAGTGAGCCGGGTCTTTTCATCAGTTCCGCTGTGCTGCCTTCGTGCTGAGCCAGCCTCAGCCCATCATTAATATCACTGCTTTTGTCATTACATTTACTAAACAAAGGCACAGTTTAACATGGCAGCAGGACGGCTCACATATAAAACAGGAAGCTAATAACCACGCTCAAAGGGGAAATGAGTGGTGATATATGAGAGTGAGAGGAAGTAGTTAATGATATGAAGAGAAAGTCGTGGATTAACTGAGGTGTAACCCGAGGACGGTCGTTGAATTGGTGCAGTCTAAATGTTTTATGTTGGCACGAGGTAAAAACGTGTATTGAAATGCATCCAGAAAGCAAATGGAAACATTAACGGGTGACCGATGCTTGATTGTGTGTGTAACTGTCAACGTTGAACTATGCGATTGTGGGAGTGGGTGCATATCACACTACCCTATGTAAATAATTGTTAAGAGGGCATGTGTTTTGCATGGCTGATTTTATGTTTGTATACCTGAAATGCTACGTTCTCATCGCTCACACTGCCAGGTGTGAGGGCCTTATGTTACAAATATCACATTCCCTTTCCTGATTTCTGTTATCCAGCGTCTGCCTCCCCTCGGCTCACTCTGTTCTCTCTCTTTCCACACGGTGCCAAACACAGAGCTTCTTTGTTATTCTAAGTCGGAAATGCAACTGGAGCCAAACGCGCTCCGGTTCCTGTTTGATATCATCCCGCCTTTGTTCTCGCCGTCTCCTAAC
This sequence comes from Garcialebias charrua, assembly GCA_038048925.1. NCBI lineage: Eukaryota > Metazoa > Chordata > Actinopteri > Cyprinodontiformes > Rivulidae > Garcialebias > Garcialebias charrua. The sequence continues at coordinate 16,187 of JBBPBX010024387.1, read as the reverse complement.
ACCGTGTGCTTGGCCACAGACTACATCAGTCAGACACATGGGAACAAACGGAGCTTAGACAAGATATGTCTTGTGATAGGCTGCATGTATGACTCGAGGTGACATTTAAGCTCATGTTGAGCTAAAGGTCAAATAGATGTCTCACACTGAGGGCAATATGACTTGTTGAAGGTGGCTTCTGAGTAGTGCATCGTGGATAACATCAAGTATCTTTCATTTGTATCTTCAGACTTCAGCTTTTCTTAAGAAATCATTCAGACCAACCAATTAAACACTGAGGATCATTTCTGTGAGCAAACAGAAGCCAAAGCCCATCGAGCTGTTGGACTCGACTTTGGATCAGCAGCAATGAACATTCAAGGCAACACCTCCAAAGAAGCTGCACACTTTTTTTTGTATGTGTGTGTGTTTGCCTGCTTCGATCCTCCACAACCCCTGGAGAGGCCGAGGAGTCGACATACTGAATACTAATAATAACAACACAACTCCTCATTCAGATGACTAGCAGTTTGGGGCTTAACATCAAAAGCTCGTTTCATCTGTGAACTAGGCACAAATAAAAGATTTTATTAAGCATGGAAGAGTTGTTTTAGACCCAGACGTAACTCTTCTGAACTTCTGGAGGAAGTTTGCTGTCATGTTTCTGCACTGTGTTTGTGCAGAACATGGACGAGTCATGTCAAACTGTCTCTGAAGCAACACTCACACATGAATGTGTTGTAAACTGACAGCACAAACACACAGACTAAATTAATATTTCATTACAAATAGCTCATAACACAATTACATTCAAACAGAGCAGGTTAAACTCTCTTTTACTTAAACACACCACACTTCCATCTGTTAAGAGAGCATTGCAGACCAAGCTAAAATACAGTACATTGTGTAACTGAAGACAAATCTGTTGTAAAGGACTTTGTTTTATGCTTCTTCATGCTGCCCAGACAGGGCCAAAGAGATCTAGTATAGAGGACTGGTAGGCAGACTGGAGACTATGGGCACAACGTCATTAATAAGAAGAAATTCAAAGAGCCAAGAGGACATCAGCACCTTTGTAAAAAAAAAAAAAAAGAAAAGACCTACCATTCCATGAGGGAATGCATATCACCCACTGCTTTTCAACTCAGAGTTTTCAACTCAGATGATCATTTGTTGAGAAATACTGAAGTTTTAGCCGTTTTGGTCAAATCTTCAACAGAGCATTGTGCACAATGCAGTATTTTGCAGCATCTGCTCGTTCTCAGAGTATGTGTTGTGAGGGATTCCCAGCTACTACCGCACCACATGTTGGCCTAATACCTATGAATTAAATCACAGATATGTTTGTGTTGGCAGTTGTTAATTGGCTGTAGCAGCCATCTTTAATTGTCTAACTCTAAAAGTTGTTGAGCTGTAGATGCCAGTACACTTGACTTCTGAATGTTTACTTGATATATATCTAGTTGGCATTAATGCTGTTTGTCTGTAAGCAAAGTATCTCACCCACTGGATCAATGAAAATAAACTCTTAGAAAGTAATCACTGGATGTGATTACTTTACATCGTTTACAGGTACACACTGTACATCTACAACTGGTTACATATTGGAGTCATCTCTATTCAAGATGGCCAACACAGCCAACACATACAGGGTTATCACTCAGTCAATTTCACAGAGATTATAATTTGGTGTGGTAGTAGCTGAGGGTCATCCACAACCCATACTGAGTGCTTTTCATTGTGCTTCATTCCCTGTTCGCAAATTTTCTCTGGAACCATTGGACAGATTTCGGTGAAACATTCAGAGATTTATCAATGAATTTACATCTACGACTGAATAGTATTTGACGTCAATTCAGTTCAAGATGGCTGCCACAGCTTAGCGGCCTTTGTCACCGAAAATGCCATGGCTCGCAGGATGACTGAGAATAGTGATTTTTAAAAAGTAGAAGCTGAGAGTCATCTTCATCACATAACAAGTCTCCAGGTGTGTCAGTGGTGGCCATCTTGAATTATAGCTCTGACATGAAAGGCAGAGGATGATATGAATTTCTTTACAGAATGCTAGACATTTAATTTTATTCAATGGTTGTCAGAAAGGGCTTGGGAATGCTTCCATTTTCATTTACTGGACTCTCATTTGTTGTTTTGTTCTGAGGATTCTGACACAGATGTTGAATATCCTAATGAGAAGAACTACATGCAAAATGTTGTTTTTTTCTTCCCACAAATCAAAAAAATGTTCTGGCACTCAGCATTCGGACAGAAGACGTGAAAACAAGCACGTTAGGACGGGACATAAAAATGATTGAAATAAAATGATCTTCTCTGAATACCCTGCAGGTTCATTACTGATCAATTCTTAGAGCTCTCAAATAGGGATGGGGCCGATACGATCCAGTATCAGTATCAATATCCGATACCAGCATAATTTACAGATACAGATTTAAACTATGCATTAAATGTATAAATGTAAATTCAATGCATATTTTAAATCTGTATCTGTTGATCAAAACCAACTAGAATTACAACTCATAGTGCCACAATCAAAAACGAAACAAAAAAATGGGGAGTGGCTGTGTTGATTTCCCATAATGCTTAGCAGTATTTTAGTGTTCTGGGCTGCACCATGAGTCAGAAGGACGTCTGTGATATAGACCTGCCTCCGGTATGCTATTAGAGTTTGGGTATTACCTGTTGTGAGGCCCAGAGTGTCTCCTTTGGGTTTAACTCACACAATGTTAGGACAGAAGTCACAGAGTATGGTGCAATATACATGCTCTCCATTCAAGAAATTCATTATTTCAGCCTCCTATACCTGAATGGTATCAGATCGGGAAAGTATCGGTATCGATCGATACCCAGATTTAAGTATCAGACTGGAAGTAAGAAATGTGGATCGGTGCATCCCTAATCTCAAATCTGAACCAATGTCTCTGTTGGAGGGACGTCTGCTTGTGTCTGAAGGAGTGAGCTCATCATCTCGTGTGTTTATTTGACAGCTTTATTTTCTGTCCTCCGCCGGTACACAGCTCACTACAACTGAGCCGCTTTTCATTTGTTTTGATTTTTGGAGTGAAATGAAACAACTCAAACACACATTGCTCAATGTCATAGTCACACTTTGAAGGTCAAACATAAAAAAAAACAACTGTGGATTTCAAAGAATCTGTTTGCTCTTCCTGAGCCATCCTCTCTGCAGCGGACACCTCTGAGTTAGTCCCATATGAAGAGCACGGACGTGAGAGCAGCAAACGACCAGTCGGTGACGTGTTAAAAGAACGGATAAGGAGAGAGCGTGGACATTTATCACTTGACACTGACAGCCTCGCACATCGTCTGTCTGCAGAGCTGCTGCCGCGCTCCCCTGCAGCTGCTTCTTTTCCCGCCACACTTCTCCTCCTTATCAGAACAAGCGTTCAACACAAAAACAACTGGACTTTATTTGTTACAGAAAACATTTCACCCTCTATCCAAAGGGCTTTTTCAATTCAAAGGAGCAGCCTGTGTGACAATGAAGTTATATACAGGCTGACATGCCACGCACCAACCTATGTAAATTGGAAGCTGAGATAACGCCCACACATACCTGAGATAACATACCCATCCTATGTAAATTGACGAATCAACACATCACACCTTAACAGTAGGGGGTTTGTTAAGGTCTTTGTTACTCTAATTCACAGAAGCAGCTACTCTGTTCTCAACAGGTGTGAACTGTCTGGGAATCAGATTTAAAGCTGCATTATATGTCTTTGAAAGTTGGAACCTGAGCCCCCCCCCTCGGTTAAGAGAAGGCGTTTCCCTAAACCCCCTACTGTTAAGGTGTGATGCTGATTCGTCAATTTACATAGGATGGGTATGTTATCTCAGGTATGTGTGGGCGTTATCTCAGCTTACAATTTACATGTTGGTGCGTGGCATGTCAGCCTGTATATAACTCCACTGTCCCACAGGCTGCTCCTTTGAATTGAAAAAGCCCTCTGGATAGAGGGTGAAACGTTTTCTGCAACAAATAAAGTCCAGTTGTTTTTGTATTGAGGGCTTGTTCTGATTTTATCATGTCCTGGATGACTGAGAATCTTCACCAGCATTCTCCTTATGTCATCCTGCTTATTTTCTCCAGCTACTTCTTCTTCCATTGACCTGACCTCAGCTCTGTCCTTGTGTCCCTCTCCACCCCTTGTCCAGCAGCGTCCCTCCTACCTGCGCCTCACATCAGCTGCATCGATGGCCATCAGCTGAACACTGTAATGCTGTGTCACTTCATTAGGAGTGAGAAAGGATGACCTTGCACTCTCTGGTCTCAGCCTCCCTTCTCTCCGAGTCACGAACTCCTCCAGCTGTCCCTCTTTTTTCACATTACTCGTCCTCTCACCCTGCACCTTCATCTCTCTCACTCTACCTAACCTTTTTCTTGTCTCTCCATTTCTTTCTTTGTTCCTGCCCTCATTGTTCTCCTTCATTATCAAACGCTGTCAGAATGCATCCCCCCCTCCCCAAACCCGCTGTGCCACCCGGGTTATTTATAGATAATGGTAGCTGGTGGATTCGGTGATGCACAGTGGTGAGCCATCTCGTGCACGTCCCCTCACTTTTTCTTGACATTTAAACATCTACATGCGCACACACACAAAGGCACATTGAAACTATCCCTTCTCCTGTCAGGGCTCCTGTATAATAAGAAACCCCAGCATGCATCACCCTACCTGTCGCTCAGACATGACGTAGAGGAAGTTGCGGTCGAGAGAAAAGGCCATGTCTCTGAGGACGGGGCTGCCGTCCTTTATAACCGGCAAAGTCTCGTACTGGACACCGCCGTGAGGAGGCCCATCAACACGAATCTGAGAAGAAGAAGAAGAAAAAACAACAGAAGCCGGTCAGGTGATGCTATTTATATCAGCAGAGTTTGGAAAACCAGACAAGCAGTGATTGACAGGAGTGACAGACTGAGTCAAAGCAGGTTTGTCATCGTTCTCACATGTCGACTCAGTTTCAGATCACTGGAGATTCAGCGTGGAAATAGGAACAGAAAATAAGGAATTTTCAATAGTTTTATGTATGTATTTAATAGTCAAATATGGTGCCAAATGCTTCACAGTGTGAGGTAAATGTTAGTCCTCTACGAATTCTTGTAGTTTATATGATTACAAAAACAGTGAGGAATTAATTGCTGATGTAATGAAATATTTGTGAAACCTTAGCTCTATTTTCCTTCTCCTGATGAATGAGTTCCTTCAGCAGAGCTTTGAACTTCAGGCCCAGACTGCCTCACTCCAAAAACAGTTGAACGCCATTCTAATGAACTACGAGTCATGCGACCCTCCCACATCCAAACTGGGTGATTTGTCTTTTTAGCCAAACATGAAACCAGGACAGAAACCCAGACAAAAGCAGTGTGGGTTTCTCGATTCTGAGACGTGTCTACGATGTCAGATGTTGCAGGGCCCTCCCCCGTCAACCATCAAAGCTGATGTCTCTATTATATGTCCATTCTCATCCACCCAAACATTCATCTGTCTATTCAGGTAGTGACAGTCCCAAAGAGCAGAAGGCTCTAAAAAAATAACACAAGAGTGGAAAAGTCAAGGTCATATGTCTGTCAAAAGAAGGTCTACTGGGAGGGTCAAGGCTATGTGAGCTAATGTGTGTGCACTTGAGACGTTGTGCTTGTTTGGAAGACTACGAATGTGTCAAACTGCTGGACGGGTCAAGTAAAGGAACAGTGTTGTAAATTCACAGAAGTCCCCAGAGCCTTGCTGTCTGAGCGTGAGGGTTAGCATCACAGTTCAGTACTGTGGCCCCAAGGTGTAAATGAACATCATTTAAAAAAACAGAATTATATTTGGAAAAACACAACAAAAACACAACAACATTTGAAAAAACAAAATTAGAAAAAAAAAAAAAGATTTACATTTAGCCAAAGCGGAAGTAACTGGAATCACATTAGAAAAAAACGGAATTGCATTTGGAAAAACACAACAAAAACAACAAAAACACAACAACATTTGAAAAAACGAAATGTCATTCTGTTTTTTCAAATGCAATTCTGTTTTTTTCTAATGTAATTTCGTTTTTTCAAATGTTGTGTTTTTGTTGTGTTTTTCCAAATGTAATTCCGTTTTTTTCTAATGTGATTCGGGCCACTTCCGCTTCGGCCACTTCCGGTTTGGCTTAATATAATTTGTTTCTTTTCTAATGTGATTCCGGCCACTTCCGCTTTGGCTTAATGTAATTCCGTTTTTTCAAATGTCATTTCGTTTTTTCAAATGTAATTTCGTTTTTTAAAATGTTGTTGTGTTTTTGTTGTGTTTTTCCAAATGTAATTCTGTTTTTTTTAAATGTTGTTCATTTACACCTTGGGGCCACCGTAGTTCAGGAGCAGAACTGAAAAGTGGTTGAGCTCTCCCTAGCTGGCCTACATCTGACCTCGGGGGAGGGGGGCTAATCCAAAAGTCGACAACAGGACATATGTGGAAGCCATATGTGGGAGGCAGGACTCGGGGGCTGTGCCAGTCTTCATCTGGTTACTGACACTGCAGTGTGGAGGGAGACCTCAGTGAATATGCTTGGCCATAAAGCACATGAGCGTGCGGCCCAACCCGTGCTGCTCGCTTCACTGCTGTGTGGTGCACGAGCGTCACAGTTTTTCATGCTGTGACATGTGACCAAGCAGGCCGCTGCAGGGGGTCACAAGATAACTCAACCTTCCTGCTGCGAGCCCGCAGTTCATCTGAAACTGATCCCTATCACACTCTGTCTCACCACTGTCCGGGGGCCTTTTAATTCCCTCGCATGCACGTACACACACGCAGCTGCCTCAGAGTATTTCAGAAACAAAGGGAATGCTCTCCAGGCATTCGTATAAAACTTTGTAAGAAGCACGAACCTTAAATGGTATCTTTAATCAGAAGTGCAGGCTTTGCTTCATTGTGTATATTTTCCTCAGTCAGCATCTTCTGCTAATGGCTCACACAGAAGAAAATGGAACGGACCTCACGACACTCTGAAACACTCTCAGCCTCCCACTTCACGCACACAAACACACCCACATCCAGCTGCTTTTCACATTGAATACACTGTTTTTCCAAAGTAGTTGTAAATTCTGCAACAGTGTTACATTTGCACACATTTAGATGCAAACACACACACACACACACACACACACACACACACACAGCATTGTTAGAAAATGGAAACATCTGCAGGGATGTTTTGTCAAGATGTGTCTACGTAGACATTGAGACAAAATGTATCCATCCATCCATCCATCCACCACTTTTCCAGTACCATGTCAGGGAGACAACAACAATCAGCAGTATATTTCCACCTATCTTCTCCAGCTCATCCAATAGAGCAACACAATGTTCCAAGGCCAGATGTGAGGTATACTCTCTCCTGTGAGTTCTGGGCCAGCTGTGGGACATGTCTGAAATCCTTCCCATGGAATGTGTCCAGAAGACATCTTTACCAAATGTCCAAACCAAGAAGAAGCAGCTCTATTTTAAGCTTCTGTTGAGTTGTTAATCTCATCACCTTACCCTTAGGTTAAGTCCAGCATATCACTGAAATATTATTTCAGCCGACTGTGTTCGCAGCCTCATTTATGTGGTTATTTCTCATTGCTCATGAATGTATGTGATGGCTGAAGCATAAATCAACTGTTACTTTTGAAATTTCCCCATTTGCCTACAGCATCAGTATCACTCCAGTTCACTTATCAATCTCCTGCTACCAGTGGTGGGCACCAGACCGCTGGGGAGCGCTAAAGCGCTAATCCGCTGATAGCGGACCTAAACAATTTGTTAGCGCTATAGCGGATTTATTAATTTTTATAATCCATAAGCAGATTTGCGCTATTTCTATTTAAAATGCAGTACCACTAATAACTAATTATCTGTCAGTAAAAACGAAAAAACTTATTTACGGGCTCTTAAATCAACCGGACGACTGCTCACGGACCACATCCGGTCAGCGCCGGATGTGGTCCGTGAAAAAAAGCGGGGCCCGCCCTAAGGGGCCCTATTGGCTATTATTACTATACACTATTATATAGTGTGTTACTCTGCAGCCTTATTGCTTGTTTTCGAAGAGTCAGTCGAAGAGTTTTTAGCATGGAGGGCATCTATTATGCGTCACCGCTACGCGATGCGTCAGCGCCTCATTTGCCCTGTTCAAAATGGCGGCCACAGAAGCGAGCCCGCACGGAATTTACAAGAAAACACGGTAAAAACAATTGTTTCTTTGCTGAGAAAAAATATATTTCTTAGCTGACTTTATAGCACAAGGGTTCCTGAGCGTAACCGTTTCACGAAATGGTCAAATCTGCTGGATTTTAAAAAGTAGTTTGCCATTTCAAATGACAAACTACTTTTTTTCATGCAAATGCCCACGGGTGGGATGGCTTTATTTCTTTAAATTTAGCTAAATAAACGCTTAAAAAATGTATTTCTTAGCTGACTTTATAGCACAAGGGTTCCTGAGCTTAACAGTTTCACGAAATGGTCAAATCTGCTGGTTTTAAAAAAGTAGTTTGCCATTTGCACTTTAGCGCTTTTAAAATTAGCTTCCACGAGTTTTCCTAAGACATAAGCGCTTTTGAAATTGCGGACCTAAATAAATTAATAAGCGCTTTAGAAATAGCGGAACTAATTTTTGGATTAGTGCTGCCCACCACTGCCTGCTACTGTCTACGCCCACTCGGGAACAAGATTTCAAAATGCTTGAAGTTTTCTGCTCACACATAGATGGAGATGTCAATCCACTGTTTAACGGTAAAATCATGGTCTCAGACTAGGAGGAGCTGCTCTATACTTCTTAATAGTATACAAACTATGTACATAATTTCGTTCCACCTCATGTACCACATGAGATGGTAACGACAATAAAGTTTACTTGAACTTGAAACCACTGGTGTAGTGCAGTGATGCAATCTGAAGCCATCCCAGAAACCCTCCACCTCTTAGCTATGCATAACAATTATATCCTTACAAATTATGTCATAAATGGTTGAAAAAATGTTAGTAAAAATTAAAAAGGAAAGAGAAAAACTGTTGGGAAGTAAATGAAAAAAGGTGCTTAGTGCACCAAAATTCATTTGTCAAAAACTCCTACTTTTTACAATTTCACAGCGCTGTCCTACCAGTTTGAAGTGTCTACCCTCTGAGTAAGCAACTCTACAACTCAAAACATCTTTTCCCTCAAAATGTCTTCTCTTGTGCATTTAGTGTGCTCTTACCGTGACTAAAACCTGCCCCGTCTTTGCATCATTTGACCCTGCATTATTTATCAGACAGGTTGAGAAGGCTGCAAACAGGCAAGGTTCATACCCTCAGGCTTCTCTAACAAGATCACTCCCCCTCTATTAAAGGAGAAGCAATGCGGTGAAACAAGCCCTGATGCCCCAGAGAGCTGTCTTTTGCTTTGGCCTGGTCCAACATGGTTCCCCGTTTCAACACCACAGCTATTATCTTGCTGCAGCAACGGAACAAAGCAGAAACCGTGAAGATGGATTAGAGTCCTGGTAAAACTGTCTACGTATGTATCCAAGGACCACCACAGGTTGCACTCATTAGTTTGAAAGAAAGAGAAAACAGCATCATTTTGAATTATAAATATTTAACAAAACACAAATCCCACAGTAGGCAGCTGGTGTTTAGATTCACACTTCATGTGGGATTTGATATCTATCATGTGCAAACATAATTCTAAACAAAAATACACAAAGTGATGGAGAAAGACGCCTGGATAACTGAGCGCAGCAACGAGTGTCCTCAGGCAGCGAGAGTGGGAGGCAAATCCTGGAGCTCACTCAAGGTTTCTATGTTTAGCTCGCAAAATCCAAACCCAATCCATAATTTTTGCTTTTCTTTCTGACGGCTGTGCTGTTGTGTAATTTTAAAAATGAATATTTTAAATGCTGTTTGCAAATTTGTGAAACCGAGTCGCTTGTCCCCTGCACTCATTTGTTTTGTGACGTCACAAAAATGTTTTACTCGTCTCTTCTGTTTGGTTTCAGTTAGCGTTGTGCAATAAATGAATCAATTTCTGGTGAGATTTATAAATGCTTCATATGCTCAGTTGTACAGTATCATGGATACAAGAGGCTGACAGGAGCTTCCTGTAAACGGTCACTGGGCTTTTCCTTAGAGAAAGGCATTTTGTGGGGCAGATTGGAGTAGAGCTGCTGCTTCTCTGCATCATACAGGCTCCAGTACAGTATACTCGCGCTAACCATTTTCCGCTCAGACTGGACGTGCACTGTACGCAGACAGTTGAGACGTCATACTCGAGCGTCCACCCTGAGGCGAGGGGCGTTTATCTCTTTGGGACAAACTGAGGTCACCAATTGGTCATTTGCTGACACGCCTACTGGATAAATTGACAGGTCACAAAAAAAAAAAGCGAGAGCTGGCAGCCCCAGCTGCAGCAGTGTTGTATGTTTATATTAGGGCTGAACGATTTTGGAAAATAATCAGATTGCAATTTTTTCTTCTATAAATTGCAATTGCGATTTAAAACACAATTATTATTTTAATATCTTCAAGTAGTTTTCAACAAACAGAAGCAATAAATCTATCTGTTTTATAATAAACAATGTCAGATTTATTTAAAGCAGAGATTACAATAAAGCAAACAAATCTATGCCTTTTCTTTTCACCATTTCTATTTTTTCTTGTTTCATAAACGTAATAGTAAACATGTTAAAGACCGTGTAAAGTGAATTTCAATATTTTCTTCAATAAACATTATAAATGTCATAATTGTAATCTTGTAAATGAGTAAAAAGTCTCAAAATTGTAGCTCAATTAATTTTGGAGTTATAGAGCAAACTGTGTATAAAGATATTTCTGTTTCAGGATTTTTTAGGCGTGTTTTAAATGTGACCGGGTTTCGTCACGCGGTCTTCAGCCCCACCCCCTGCAGCTTCAGCCGTATAAATTAGACCACGGCGCGGAGCGTGTCCGAGCAGGGGAGTCTGCGTCGGACACAGGTGCGGCGCACGGTGGGAGCTCATCCTGGAGGTGGCAGAGCTCCAGGATGAGGAGGCCGGGTTGGCGCGGAGCGTGTCCGAGCAGTAACTACCGACTTTGGCTGCAATCCTTCGCGAACATCTTCAGGGGGCAGGACACGGGGGCAGTACTGCGCTGAAACCACGCCCACGCGCTGACACGCCCCCAGCGTCTTAGACCAGGGGAAAATTATGTTTTTTCATTATTTTTGAGACTTAATTTGATAAGGTAAACAATGTTTTTAATCAGTCAGATTTATATGGGTGATTAATAACACATATTTATGCCGTGTGACAAACTAAAACCACACCTTGAAATTTACTTTACACGGTCTTTAAGGGAATCTAAAAAAGCTAAGTCTGCTCCTCTGGACGTTCAAAAAACAAAACAAAACAAAACAAAGCAAAAAAAATTGTAGAAACGTTTCGTCTTTCATCCGAAAGACTTCCTCAGTCTGAGCTGCTGTATTCAGCTCAGTCTTATAAATAGCACCCTCTCACAGTGGATCAACCAGTTGGCTGCTGACAGCCTGAAACCAGCTGCTCACATGATCAAGGAGGACAATCAGCCTAACAATGGATCGTTAGCACCCTGATGGTTGTTTGCTATTCACAGAGGGCTGAGTGATACCAGCAATAACAGCATTGTATAAGGGGGACAGTTGAACACGGAAGCCTCGATTATTGAGCATGCATCAGGATATGTTAAGTGAACTTCCTAACTACTGTCTGAACTTCACATGACAGTTAATAAATAAATGTAAAAAATTAGATATAAAAAAATTACTGTTTGAAGTTCAAACAGTTCGGTCAGTGATCCCTCTACTTTGCTTACTTGAAGTTGAAGCACTGGTTGTTGTCATTCTAGCCATGCAACTATCATAAGTGTCTTTGTGGTGTTTTTTTAAGTGTTGATAAAGATTTGTGTCACGTGACCAGTCAAATTGCAGTCTTCACGATTAGAAAATCTCATTTTACCATATTGCGATATTATTGCAAATGCAACTACCGGTAATTGTTCAGCCCTAGTTTATATGTTGTAAATAAAAAGTTATAACAAAGATAAAAAATAAAAACAGGGAGCACTGGTCCTGCAGCCCACACACCAGCCCAGCCCAACAGGAAATCTCCAGACTCTCCCGCAGCCACGCTGGACCTGATTTTAATTCACTCGTAACAAATTCCTTCATTTCTCACCATTTCAGTCATGGAGTCAACGGATGAGAAGGAAGAGATCACTTGCCTCTTGGTACAAAAACAAAAGAAAAGGCCATTAAACCAGATCAGGGATGAAGAAGAGGAATTTAACACATTGGTGTTGCATACAAAACAGTATGTCATCGGACAGTTTATTGTACGACACATACACGTACGCAGTCATAACAATTGAGCTTTGCACAGACATGCCCTGCGGGCGTCCACTTTGACTCTAACCCGGTATGCGCGGTCCTCTGTGGACTGACGTACGCCCGAGTATATTGGTGGCTTAAGGCGTCAACTGAAGTGCTTCAGGCATCTGATTAGGATGCTTCTTGGATGCCTTTCTCTGGGGGAATATTCCACTGGGATGAGATCTGTGATCTTAATGGGATTTGCCTGGTCAAATTAATTTCAATTCAATGCAGTTTATGTCTAAAGTGCCAAGTCACAACAGAAATTATCTCAGGGCACTCAACAGAAACAACTACATACTTGTACATTTTAATAAAGTAAAAGTTATTTATCTAAGGAACCAGCAGATTGTGTTGAATCTTCGTCACAGTATCCTGAGCAAGCACAAAGGTGACAGTGGAAAGGAAAAACTTTTAACAGGAAGAATACTCCAGCAGAACCAGCCTCAGGACGAGTGGCCATCTGCTTCCACCAATATAAAAGGTTAATAATAATAATAATAATAATGAATTCAATTTATAACGCACTTTTCATTACTGAAAATCTCAAAGTGCTACACACATTGAATGCTACACACATTCATACACCGGTGGCGGCAGACTACCATGCAAGGTGCTTTCCAGTCCTACCGGGAGCAACTCAGGGTTAAGTGTCTTGCCCAAGGACACAACGACACATGGTGCGGATCCCGGGAGTCGAACCGCCAACTTTCCGATCGGGAGACGACTGCCATTACCACTACACCACGGCCGCCCCGTATATAAATATACTGTATCCTCTTTGGGCTGGAGTGCTTTGGAAGAAAGATGTCTGAGTTTCTTTGGTTAAGGTAGATTGTTTTAATCTTCTGTTTTCTTGAGCTCAAGGTTGATTCAAACTTTGTGACAGATGAAACACTTTATGCAAATCTTAGGTGTCCAAGCGGCGTCACTGTAAGAGGTGCATGAGGCGGTGTTCATACAACTATAACCTCCATGACTTTGTAGTTACAGCATAAACTTGGTTGAGCTGCTCTTCACTAGACGTGTTTCCATCAAGGTTTCTAGATGCGCATTTTGAAGCATCGCATCAGAAAAGCTGAATGGAAACGGCAAAATGCGATTTAACTTCCTCTAATTCGCCACAAAGTTGATACGCTCGCTTGAGGTGGTTTTGGGGGGATTCGAAACAGAGCTGATGCGCAAAACGACAGATGGAAACAGATTTGCCGACTCAGTTCTGCCGTAGCGAACATTCACGTCATGTGACTGATCAGCTGTTTCCGCTCCGGACAACATGTAACATCGCTAAAACTAGTTGGCATGACAGAATAAATACAACTTGCCCGATAGCAACACATACCTGAAATATTCTCTCCATTTTGACGAGATGTGTGGCCGGGTTCTGTTTTCAACCGCTACTTCCTGTTTACTGTAGACATGCGTAACGCTGACGTCTGACGTAATGACGCTGTGCGTGGCCCGGTAGATGCGATTCAAGCCAGTTGATGGAAACACTTCTGCTTCGCATTAATTTGTATTTACATATTTGCGAGATTTCAAAAATTAGCACAAAATTCGAAATGAAAATAGATGGAAACACGGTTACTGTGAAGGTGTTGATCCTCACAGAACAGTTGGACAACAAGAAGCATTTAAACTTTGATCCTAGCACGTGGTGTAACCAGTGGACTTGTTCTGCATGTCTTTTACTCACTGAGCAAGAAAGAAGAGTCCAAATCTGAAATATGTATACAACCAACCACCTAAAGCAGTGATGAGTCTGTATTTTAAACAAATGAGAAGACTGAGCATCAACTTTAGTTTTAGATGGTTGACTTTTTGAGCACAAGATGCTATCTACTGATTTACTTGAATTTAGTTGTAGTTGTAAACTGAAGTTTTTGCCACTTGTGCACTTAAATTGAACATCTCAACAAATTCAACATTTTTTCTGTGACCCAATGTGCTGTTTATAGATGCAAAATGTTGCACTCGTCATGAACTCAGATCATTTGGGTCTGAAACTGTCAACTCTGGTCTTCCAACCAACTTCTCACTTTGCAACCTTTTTTAGCTTTTCGTAGGCAAAATTCTGCAAAGTTTGTTCATATTTGATATATTCATGTACATTATATATTTTTACATATACAGTATCTCTCTCTTTCTTTCTCTCTCTCTCTCTCTCTCTCTCTCTATATATATTATATTATATTATATATATACTGTATATATTAGGGATGTAACGGCACACGTGGGTGTACTGAACCGTTTCTGTTATTTTTACACTCATTAAACGTTATTAACAGGAGAATATATGCATCGCGGAACTAAAGTTCCTAGGCGAGTTTCAGCACGGTGCTATTATCTGCAGCACGCGTAGCATTAGCAGCCTAGCTTCTCGTAGTGGTGTCCTGTTTGGGAACATTATGGCTTCCTTGTTAAAAGACGAGCACAAATCCAAAGCTGTGTGTGGACGTTGTTTCACGAAAATTAGATCTGCAGCAACAACGGACTTGAAACGACGTCATCTGAATGTGAACGTGTCTTCTACAAACAAGAAAAGCACTCAGCTTGTTGCAAACACAGCTAACAGCAACTTTTAAACAACATTTATCAGGTAAATCAGATCGGTCCAGATCAATAAAACAAACTGTAGGAGTTTTTAAAGCTCTGGATTTACGTCTGAATGTTGTTGCACCGTCTTTAAAGTTCTGAGCCCCGCTATGACATCCATCACGTCAACACTTCAGCCAAAAAGTTCAGCACTTTATGAAAAAGCTAAAACTGATAGTGTCAACAAGCCCTGGACCAGATTAAAGCCCTGCCCTGATGATGATGATGATGATGATGATGATGATGATGATGATGATGATGATGATGATGATGATGATGATGATGATGATGATGATGATGATGATGATGATGATGATGATGATGATGACAGAGAGATTCAACCGTTCAAGAAGCGGTTTTATTGTTTTATTATTATTGTCAAATTAACCTTTTTAATTAAAATTTTTAATTTTAATTAACTCATATTTTACCTCTTTGTGTTTTATTTCCAGTCTGGGACAGAGATAGCAGCTGTCTTCTTCCTCTTCAGGGACATCCACCTGCAGCTAAGAAGTGTGTGATGACTGAACTCTGAACTTTTACAGGGACCTGTCCCACCTGGAGGAGCAGGTCCAAGAAGAGGTTGTGAGTAATAATAATAATAATGAATTCAATTTATAACGCACTTTTCATTAGTGAAAATCTCAAAGTGCTACACATTGAATGCTACACACATTCATACACCGGTAGCGGCAGACTACCATGCAAGGTGCTTTCCAGTCCTACCGGGAGCAACTCGGGGTTAAGTGTCTTGTACAGTAATGAGGACAAATACAACCACACTGCTGCTACCTGTTGTTATTGAGATTATGTTCTACAGTGCTGGAGATCTTCACTGCAACTAGATCTGTGCTTTTAGCAGAAAATGTGGACAAGTTGGTCTTTTTGGACAAAAACTTAAAACTTGATTAGTTAGATCATAAACAGTCTGTTGCTGCTTATTGTTCTGGTTCTGACTGTTATTGTATTTATTAAGATTTTTATTATTGTTAGTATAGTTTATTTATTGTAAAGAGTGCCGTTTATTTAAAATATCATCCAAATGGGTTGCTTTTATTTATTTTTATACAAACATATTGTTTACTTGACACATTTTCAAAATAAACATTTTATAAGTCTTTTTTTTTTTTGTACCGAAAATTAACCGAACCGAACCCTCCTTGTAATTGAACCGAACCGAAATGTGATTTTAGCGTACCGTTACACCCCTA
>JBBPBX010024386.1:8428-30288 GCA_038048925.1 Garcialebias charrua | reverse complement strand
TGTCCTTCACTCTGAGAATCTGCTCCCTCAGGTCCTGAAGGTCGTTGAAGGTGGACTGAGCCGTGATGGAGTAGACCAGCGCGAAACCCTGACCATTCTTCATGTACAGGTCCCTCATGGCCGTGAACTGCTCCTACACACACACACACACACGTGTCAGGTAGACGCACACACACACCTGGACCACGTCCTGTGGATCAGGTCTTACTGTTCCGGCTGTGTCCAGGATCTCCAGCATGCACTGCTGTCCGTCCACCTCCACTTGCTGCAAACACAAAGATCTGATCAAACATCTCCTCGTATCGTTTACACAAATTAATTTTTACAAAGAATTGTTTTCTTTTGTTCAAAGTAAACAAACGTGTTTGTTTACTTTAGGTGAGACTCTTTAAACAAACAGGAAGTAGTCAGAAGTCACATGACGGCTGCTCCCAGTAACGACCCGACCCCCTCTCCTGACCCAGAGTGGGCTTTTATTTTGTTAAAACAACCACAGGATAAGAAGAGGTCTCTGACCCGTCGTCCCGTGTGTGGCCGGGTTCTCCGAGAGGTTCTGAAGAACCTGAGACTGAGTCCAGTCCACCTAAAGGACTGGAAACCCAAACCAGCAGGAACCTCTTGTGGTCAGATCCAAGACCAGATCAAGAGCTCGACTGTTTGAATAAAACATATCCAGAACCACAAGACACAACCTGAGGGGGGATGACCCTCAGCTACTACCACTGACTGCAGCTCCATCTTTGTAGTCACAAAGGTTGATTAGCTACAGCAGCCATCTTGAATCGTGTTAACGAGAAGCTGAGTTGTACGATGACTTTCTGAGAATTTAATTAAAATAATAAAATCATCCGTCTCAGCGGTCATGTGACTTCTCTTCTTGGTCAATAATAACGACAGTACTTCCTGTTTGGATGAAAAAGATGAGCTAAACTAAATAACACTAATTCACCAAATGACAAATCAGTTAAAGTAAACTCCGGTTTAGTTTGTTTGATTGGGACAAAACGAAGCAGGTCACAAACGTTGCAGCCAGTTTACGATCAGGAGGCGGAGCTTGGACGTATCTGCTGGCCTACCTTCCTGTAGGAGTCCTCTATCGTCGGGTCGTACTTCTCCACAAAGATCCCCTGAACGAACTGGACAGTCTGGACAGAGACAGGCGGGACGGGAGAAGTGGGTCAGCGGCGCTGATGGAGCCGTCAGAGTGGAAATAATGCGAGTCGTGTCCGTCAGACGACAGCCGCGGCTCAGTTTGTGTTCGGCTGCTCAGCTCGGCTGATTCACTGCTTTGATCTTTCTGGATCCCTTTTAAGTTTTTGTTACTTTTATACTTTCTGAAATATTAAAATGTTTTAAAAAAAATAGATTCCCTGAGGAAATATCTTTAGCTCCTTCAAAACCAACTTTGTTCTCTTGAATCTGCTTCAGCTGATTGGTTTGTTTGTATTTTGATACTTTAGCCTTAAGTTAGCTTTTGATGCTTTAGCTTAGCTATCATTTTTATACTTTAGCTTTTAGCTATCGTTTTGATGCTTTAGCTGTTAGCTATCCTTTTGATGCTTTAGCCGTTAACCATCCTGTTGATGCTTTAGCTATCATTTTGGTACTTTAGCTTAGCTATCACTTTAATACTTTAGCTTTTAGCTATCCTTTTGATGCTTTAGCTATCATTTTGATACTTTAGCTTTTAGCTATCACTTTAATACTTTAGATTTTAGCTATCCTTTTGATGCATTAGCTTTTAGCTATCCTTTTGATGCTTTAGCTTTTAGCTATCCTTTTGACGCTTTAGCTTTTAGCTATCCTTTTGACGCTTTAGCTTTTAGCTATCCTTTTGACGCTTTAGCTTTTAGCTATCCTTTTGATGAATTAGCTTTTAGCTATCCTTTTGACGCATTAGCTTTTAGCTATCCTTTTGACGCTTTAGCTTTTAGCTATCCTTTTGACGCTTTAGCTTTTAGCTATCCTTTTGACGCTTTAGCTTTTAGCTATCCTTTTGATGCATTAGCTTTTAGCTATCGTTTGATGAAGCTTCATGAGTCGGTCAGCAGAGAAACTAAGAAGTTTGTTAAATAAAACTTCAAATTGTTCAAATTGAAAGATGAAAAAAGTTCACCGTTGTTTGTTTTTGTGTTTTCGTTTGAAATGCCGAAGTTCACAGGAAGAAACCAGAGCAGCTCAGACGTCTACTTCACTGACATCAAGGAAAACGCAGCGTCAAGACCGAGCAGAGAAAACTTACCAGAGCTGACTTCCCGACGCCTCCTGATCCCAAAACAACCAGTTTGTATTCACGCATCCTGACTGTCTGTCTGTGGGGACACACACACACACACACAGTTACATGAGCCAATCACAGAGCAGCACCTGGAGCTGCTAAAGCACCAGTTACACACCTGATGGTTTCACTGGGAGCCCATAATTACCCAGCATGCACCACAACCAACTAATAAACACTAATAATAACTAATAAACACAGGTCATGTGAATGCACAGCTGGTGGACATGTCACTTTCCTGGTTACCGTTGCTACGCATGTGAGTGTGTGTGTTTGTGTGTGTGCGCAGCCTGTGGCGCCACAGTAACCCAACAAACACATACACAGGTTGAAATATACATCTCTGCGAGGACCACGATCATAAATACTGTACGTCAGAATTTTATTTAATTTAAACAAATAAAAGATAAAAAGAAACAGCCATAAATATATACAGTATACAGTAGTTTTTAAAGCTGCATTTAAACAACCAAAAACACAAACCAAGACTTAATTGTGTTTATTTTACCAGCTAGTTCTAAATACTGTATTTAAACTGCAGTTTTAAATGTTTTTAATCTTTTTGTCTAAAGTTTTAAGTCAAGATCAAACTATAATAATTTCTTATTCTAACCTGAATATTTATGTAACACATGCCTGATCGCAAACAAGTACTGAAGAATTTAATATTAAGAAACAAACTTTTTTTTTTTACATTATTGGTAAAAAAAACAAAAAAACATTAATACCTTCAAATTATGAACAAGATTAAATGTTTTTGTTCCTCTTGTCACATTTAATGTGCAAAGTTTCAACAAATGTTCATTAAAGTAATTAAAATCTCAGATAATGTTTCAAAACTGAAAGTCTAAACACAAATCTGTAGTAAATTATGTTTCCTGAATGCTACGCAGAAGTAAAAAAAAAAACTGATTTAAATGTTTGATAACGATTAAACTGAAGCTCAGAGGAACCCCCGATCTGCCGAGGTTACCATGGTGACGAGATAACCGTGCGCGCACTCAACGGGCGGTGTCAACATTTCGCTTTAACACCGGTTTATGTTTCCTGGAGCTGCTAAAAGAGAAACTGGACACGAATCACGTGAAGTTTGTCACAAATGAATCAAAACGACACGTCAAAGGTGAAAATTAACTTTTTAAACGGTTTAACTGTTTTACTCTAAAAAAAAAAAAAACAATAATCCGTTTTAATGTCCATCGGTAGTTTTTGTTTTGATGAACTAAATGTTCATGAAAAGGCTCGATCAAGAAGAAACGTTTAACGAGCTTGTTTTAACTTTTATTTTGAAGGATTTAGTTTGTTCGGCTCAGGCAGATTTCAGCGCCCGAGGAGCTGAAAAACGTTCGCCTCGCAGTTTGAAGCAACAAGTGCAGACGAGTTTGACGGATCGCTGCAGATCTGAGGCCGAACGCCCGTCCCGTAAACATACGCCGGCGCAAGACGATCACAGCCGCAAGACGATCACAGCCGCAAGACGATCACAGCCGCAAGACGATCACAGCCGCAAGACGATCACAGCCACAAGACGATCACAGCCGCAAGACGATCACAGCCACAAGACGATCACAGCCACAAGACGATCACAGCCACAAGACGATCACAGCCGCAAGACGATCACAGCTCCAAACAGACAAACTCTGAACCTGGTCGACTGGGATCATTACAAATCTGTCGTTCAGTCCATGTTCAGAATCAAAAATAAACTTTACAGGGTCTTGTACACACAAATGCTCAAAAATGAGCCTTTTAAAAATAATAATTATTTATTTTTTTACTCAGAATCTGAAGTAGAGAACATTGAATGTGCTCCTGTTGATTCGTTACCAATTATAATTTTGACTAAAATAAATCTGAACTCAGGCCAGTTGCGTAGCTACAACTTTCTTTCTGAGTGGAAAACAGCATTTATACGTTTTCTGGTCTAAAACTCAGAAACCTGAGGGGGTGTAATCATATTAATCTTAAAGGAACAAGTTATTATTTATAGGTTTTAATTAAAATTATTTTTTAACCGACAGAAGAAAATACAAATAATCCACTTGAATCTGCTGCAAACTGAACATTTAACCAGTTTTATTCTAAACACAAAAAGATGTGAAACCATAAAGATCTAATGAACATTATCTGATGTTTTACTAATAGTTACACCAAGTTCACGCTTTGTTTTTTCACTAACATGTTACAAGAGAGAATAAAATAAAATCAATAAATTGATGTGATGAATATAGATGTATACGAGTTAAAAAACTAAATGAAATGATAAAACTGAGCCATAAATCCTCTAAATATCTTGACTGCGTCAGACTGCAGAGATCTGCTGGAGGTATTAAACACTCGTGAGATTAGAAGAACTGGAAAACCTGCATGAATCCAGAGCAAGGCTTCAGGTCTATGATGGTGGGAAGAGTCAGGCAAGAACTCGAGGATTCTGGACAGACTCCATGAAAAGACTTTGTCGTCTTCATCTTTGTCACATCATCCAATCAGCTCCCAGTTCTCGAACCTGACATATTTATGGCGCTTAGCCACTGTCTCAACTCTCATTGGCTCCACCCCACACCAGTTAAGATCCCACCCACTGCCGGTACCACCAACTCAGCCCGGTTTATGGTGCCACCTCGTTCGTGGTTCCAGGCGGGCTGCTCCGAGGTGCCGGTTCTGACATAAGCAGACAGCAGCCGTTGAGCTACGTCACTGGTTGACCCGCCCAGCAGAACTACAAACTACATCAGAACCTCCACTTCCTCTCCGATCATGTTTTTTTTTTTTTTTTACTTTCTTAGTATGGAAGCTCCAGAAATAGTGTCATGGACCAATAATGACGTACAGAACTTCCTAACTTCATTGGTTGATGTTCGGATCCAGCGTGAGCTGGACGGCACCACAAGAAAGGAGTTATCTGATATATCCGAGACGATGGCAGGGTGGCTACACCCCGACTTCCAAGCAGTGCCGGGATAAGCTAACACAATTCAAGTCCGATTACAGGGCGATTAAGAACCACAACTAGCGGAGAGGCTGGAACACAATGACCTGTTACGACCCACCCACAGAGCGGGGAAACAAGTAACCGTGACAAATCACCTCCACCTGAGGAGTTGCGTCGGAGTCATCGATGTGGTGAAGAGGCTTTTGTTTTGATCCACTTACATCTGATTGGTGGAAGTCGTCTTTTCATGCCAGTATTCTTTCTTGAGAAATATGTTGGAGAAGTTCAAGAGGCTTTAAAAGTTTTTTTTTTTTATCTATTCTGAGGACTCATACAGCACAGCATGGCATCTACTCAGTAAAAGATATTGTGAGCTCTTAGCTCAAGTCTTCAGAGATAAATTACATGCTGGGCCAAAGTCACTCCCAAAGGAGAGCACTGAGTTGAGAACGTTAGTGGATTTCTTACGTTGTGTCACATCTTTCATAGTTCACAGTGCGAGTCTGTTTTGAAAGACAACACTGAGAATCACACACCTCCAGACTTCCTGAGTGGTTTAGTACCAGATGGAATTGAAAGACCACTCAGAATCAAATGGAACACAAAGTTTCCCTCGTTCAGACTCTTTAACATTCCTAACAAAGAAATCTAACATTGCAGGTAATCCTATAACTTCTCTCCATGCCTAACATCAACCTGAACCTGACAAGACAAAGAATAAAAAGCAAACAGTGGTTCAAAATGACACAACTGTAAATTGTAAGAGTTTAAAAACCAACACAGGTGAAAGGAACACATGCAGTTTATGAGACAGTAAAGTTCATCCAAGTTGAAAATCTTTCATTCAGATGTTTGAGTCTTGGCCATCAGTCAAAGAGTTGTAGCAAGCACCTGACATGTAACATAATACGACATCTTACTTGTGTGCACGCAGAACGCTCAGAACAAGAACCAAAAACAGAACAATCTGAACAAACGATTGATATTCAAGAAAGAAAACCACACGACTCGGCCACAAGTAAAGGGAACTATATCCAAAAGAAAAGTGCAACATGGTAACGGTGCACGACACCAAGTGACTCCTCGTTGGTTTTGGACAAAGTTCTAGATGTGAAAACAAAACAGGTGGAGGTCAAACTGTCAACAGTATCCTCAAAAAGACAGCTGCACCTTGCAAAAGAATTTTAAAGACCTTCAAGTCAGAGGACCTTCCTCTTCTAAGAAGATTACAGTGCCAACTGTCCACACTCTGGACTTCATCCCTGACAATCCAACACATATTCCAACCTCTGAGACTGCTAATGCATGGCCTCATTTGGATCATCTTGTAGATCACATGGCTCCACTAATGGACTGCCAAACTGGGCTTCTAACTGCCTACAGTTGTCCACAAGCTCTATTATCTTGAAGTAGTCATCGTGGAAGAGAAGCAACTACTGTATTTGCACAGAAGACTGACCTCGTATGGAGCGGTGTTACCTGTGGTGAACCAAGAGAGCATGTAATCGGTGTGAGTCATCAAATCATTGTGACAAAGATAATACCAGATCTCAGACCCACAGTCTTTCTAAAGAAAGAAGTTCACTCTCTGTCACCCTCATTAGAGAAATGGGCAACGCATCACATAAAGTCTGTAGACGATATCTCATGAGGTCAAAGAGTTCATAAGTCAATGAAGTCAACCTGGTTTACTGGTCCAGACTTTCTGAGCAGGGGTAGTGGATGACCATAATCCAGAACTACAAAGAACTCGGGTGCTTAACACAAAGGAAGACAGAACACTGCTCAACCTTTTATCTAAATTTTCTGACTGAAGAATTAACACCATTGCTGTCTTGAGCTTTGTTAGGCAAGTGAAAGATCTCCGGCCCAAGACAGATGAACCTAAAATTATTGAAGGAAGAAAGGAAGCAGAACTTTATTCTATCAAACTAGTTCAGGTAGAAACTTTCAGCAGCAACATTGAGTATATAGAAGCAAATATGTAATATCTGTCAACAAATCGAGCCATTTGAACAAACTAAGGCCATTTGTGGATAAAATGGTGTACTCAGAGTTGGAGGATGCTTAGCAAGATCCATCCTTCATTCATATATTAAACATCCAGTTATTCTGAGTTCATCATCAAGGAAGAGGCAGAACTACAAATGAACTAGATCCAACTGAACACTATCAGAATCTGCTGTAACGCAGTTGCCTCACAAATTCATGAGTGTTGAAAGTACAGAAGAAGTAAAGTACTCAAGAACCGAAGAAGTTGGATTTGCCTGAAGACAGAATGATAACGGCAGCACGGTCTCGTACTGCGGCTTGGATTGATTCAGTCCATTTTATGTCAGATGCAAGAAAGGAAGTAAAGAAGCATGGCCTGCTGTTTACATGTGCGTGTTCACGAGCACTTCACAAAGGACTGCCTGGTGACCTTTCCACCGACACCTTCATCAATGCTGCGCACGTTCATTGCAACACGTGGCAATGTAAGTCAACTAAGATGTTGCTAAATTTATAGATGTGAAGTGAGAACTTGTGACAGTAATGAAGAACAAGTAAAATAATCTGGATGCGAGTTCATAATGAACTCATCAAGTCACATGGGAGGTGTTTGAGATCAACAAATTGGAACAATCAGAAGTGTTCTAGCAGACATCCTTGATGGATCCAGCAGAAAATTTTCTTTACAAAGTGATGGCCGTCATCAACAGTGGACCTTTGACAACGGAGCACCTAAATGATCCAACAGGCTTGGAAACATTAACGCCCAACCAGTGACAGACCGTTTACACAAATCCCTTCAGGGGTGGCACAGTGCTGCAGTGGGTAGAGCTGTTGCCTCTCAGCGAGAAGGTCGCCGGTTCAAATATCAGCTGGGGGCCTTTCTGGGTGGAGTTTGCATGTTCTCTCCGTGCTGCGTGGGTTTTCTCCAGGTACTCCAGTTTCCTCCCACAAACCAAAAACATGGTAACTCTAAATTGTTTCTATGTGTCCCTGTGATGGACTGGAGACCTGTCCAGGGTGTACCACATTCATCACATTAACTTAAATGTTAAGATTATGTGACGCAGTTAATTCTGTGTTTATAGCAAAATATTTCAATAGCAAACACACAAATGTGAATTTCATAGATATTGAGCTAAAGTTAGGTGTGGTAGTAGCTGAGAGTCATCCTCAACGCAAACGTTAAAACTCGAGTCGTTCCGTTTCTGTTGCGCAGAAAGTTATGATCAGAAGTTCACCAAAGATTAAAGCAACCGAACTGCTCCGGGTTAGTCTACGCAACTTGAAGGTAACAAAATGAGCAAAAATAAACCTTATAAACCTCAGAACAAGTATTTAATACAAAAACAACTGGACTGTGTTACAGAAAACGTTTCACCCTCTATCCGAAGGGCTTTTTCAATTCAAAGAAGCAGGCTGTGTGACAGTGAAGTTATAAACAGGCTGACATGCCACGCACCAACCTATGTAAATTAGAAGCTGAGATAACGCCCACACTTATAAACCTCCATTTATGGTTTCTAACAATATGATAACGGTTTTAAAATGTGTTAAAAAGTTGTAGAAAAAAAAGTTTAAAACCGCTGAAAACACGTTGACGCTTCACTGCAGAAACAAACATCTCCACTGATTTAACCTGTTTAAACGTTTAACTTAACAGAATTTAAACTTGTTTTAAAGGGGACCAATTATTGGTCCTATAATTTTTAATGGTATGTCTGTGGGCTATCCAGACCATGTTCATTCAATTTAATGCACAAAAAAAATTCTTAGATAATAAAATATCCCCTTTCTAGTTGTGCCTTTTCTCACTTCCGTTCTGAACGAGCTGTTTATGATAATGAGCTCTGAAGGCCACGCCCTTCAAAAATCTGTTTACATTAACTCCGCCCTCCAAAGGGGACCCTGAAGGCTCGGATATAGTCGCGCTTTGGTCCGCAAGCTGGAGCGCGCGGGCTGCGCGCGCACTCAGCCATGCGGCTTCATGCGTTTATAGTGTCGCACGGTGGCGCATGGCAAAGTGCTGTTCTTTTATGGACCAGCAGGTGACAGTACCCTCTAAAACCTGTGCATATGTTGCAAGAAAGGTGTGAAGAAGAAATCTACCATAAAAGAAGAACTGTTTGAAATCACACAACAAAAACAAATGGCTTTCTGCTCGTTCGGGAAATTTAATACATTTGTATCACATAAAAAACATTCCTCCATGCGTTGCGACGCCGTTTCCATGACCACAGTGGCGCAGACAGCTGCAGGCTCTGGCGTGAAGAGCGTGAAGGCTGTCGGTGAGGTCCCTACCCGAGCTGTCAATCAATTTGGCGCGTGCGCTAGGCTTGCGGTGTTTCAAAAATTCGGAGGTGCGTGACACGCGCCAAACCGACGCACAGGGCCAAAGCGCGGGGGCGGGGACTATGTGATTGCGTCACTTTGGCTGCGTGCTCACTCGCGCCCTATGCGACGCGTCAACCATAAACCAGGCTTGAGTCAGACCCAGAGGCAGACGCCATTTTGGGCAGGGCAAATGAGGCGCTGACGCGTCGCGTAGGCTGCTGAGAAACATCCATAAGTTCACCCTCCATGATAAAAACTCTTCGCCTGACTCTTCGAAAACAAGCAATAAGGCTGCAGAGTAACACACTGGCTGCTAACTGCTTAGTGCGAGCACCGCTTTTTTTTCACGGACCACATCCGGCGCTGACCGGATATGGTCCGTGAGCAGTCGTCCGGTTGATTCAAGAGCCCGTAAATAAGTTTTTTCGTTTTTACTGATAGATAATTAGTTATTAGCGGTACTGCATTTTAACAACAACGAAACATCGAACTCTGAGATGAACTCAGGAAAAACAACCGTGACATCTTTTATACTGAAGTGGGTGGAGCATCACCAGGGGTTGCTAGGTGAGGGGCTGGACTCAGGTTGGGGTGGGTTGTCCTGGCGCTTGTGATGAAAACGAGACATTTATATCACTGAAAAATAAATATACTAAATATAAATATAATATACCACTGGGTGCATTTTTTTGGCCCTAAGACTGTTTTTTTAAGAAGTACATAACCAAAGTTGAGAGTAAAAAACCATTAAAAAGTGAATTTTGCATCTTTGGTCCCCTTTAAACTAACAAAGTCACCTTAAAGCCGTTCTAATGAAACTTCTTCAGGTTAACATTAAAACAACACAAACAGACTGAAGCCACAAACTGTAAAGACAATTAAAACCATTACAAGTTGATTTCTAGGATTAATGTTTTGATCAGCTGTTCATAAGCTACAAAATGTTAAATATTTTATAGTTTCCAGTTGCTTTGTTTTGTATAACGTTACTAAATCCATCATTTTAGAGTGAAGGCAAACAATAAACCTGTTGGATGTTAAAGATGCAGCAGCTTTAACATAAAACACATCGAGCGAGCCGTGAAACAAGGACTTTTTGCTTTTTTTATTTCTTGGAGCACATTCCCTGAACATACCCACACATGTCAGCACAGGTGAGATACCTGCTGTCAGGCAACTCTGCAGTTTGTTTATAAAAAGCTTCAGCAGCTAAAACTAACTCAGCAGCTAAAACTAGCTTGGCAGCTAAAGCTAACTTGGCAGCTAAAACCAACTCTGCAACTAAAACTAAATCGGCAACTAAAGCTAACTCAGCAGCTTAAGCTAACTCAGCAACTAAAACTAACTTGGCAGCTAAGACTAACTAGGCGGCTAAAGCTAACTCGGCAGCTAAAACCAACTCTGCAACTAAAGCTAACTCAGCAGCTAAAACTAACTTGGCAGCTAAGACTAACTAGGCGGCTAAAGCTAACTCGGCAGCTAAAACCAACTCTGCAACTAAAACTAAATCGGCGGCTAAGGCTAACTCAGCAGCGAAAACTAACTCGGCAGCTAAGGCTAACTCGGCAGCTAAAGCTAACTCGGCAGCTAAAACCATCTCGGCAGCTAAAGCAACTCGGCAGCTAAAGCTAACTCGGCAGCTAAAACTAACTGCAGCTAAAACTAACTGCAACTAAAACCAACTTGGCAACTAAAACTAACTCGGCAGCTAAAGCTAACTCGGCAGCTAAAACTAACTCTGCAACTAAAACCAACTCTGCAACTAAAACCAACTCTGCAACTAAAACCAACTCTGCAACTAAAACTAAATTGGCGGCTAAAGCTAACTCAGCAGCTAAAGCTAACTCAGCAGCTAAAGCTAACTCGGCAGCTAAAGCTAACTCGGCAGCTAAAGCTAACTCGGCAGCTAAAGCTAACTCGGCAGCTAAAACTAACTCGGCAGCTAAAACTAACTCGGCAGCTAAAGCTAACTCGGCAGCTAAAACTAACTCGGCAGCTAAAACTAACTCGGCAGCTAAAACTAACTCGGCAGCTAAAACTAACTTGGCAGCTAAAGCTAACTCGGCAGCTAAAGCTAATTCGGCAGCTAAAGCTAACTCAGCAGCTAACTCAGCAGCTAAAGCTAACTCAGCAGCTAAAGCTAAAGCTAACTCAGCAGCTAAAGCTAACTCTGCCTCTCATGGATCCAGCTCTAGCCCTGACCTCTTTCAGAGGATTGTTCCACTGCTGTGGACCTGTTGAATCTTCTGGCTGTGGGTGCAGAGGACTGTCACTCTGCTGGTGCTGTCAGGAGGAGGAGATGGGCTGAACAGGGACAGAACCAGAACTAGGTGGGGCCTGTCAATAATCAGTGTTTGGAGCTCAAAAGCAGGGGCTTTGTGTGGACATAATGACAGCCAGGATGTCCAGGTGTCTGCAGGCAGAGAGCAGGACAGCAGCCTGAACTCCTCCGTCAGACTCAACTACACAGCTCTACTTTTCTTTACCCTCCGGCGGAGCAGCGGGGACTCCGCAGCTCTGGGGCCGCCTCTGAGCGCTCCCCGCCCGGTCTGCTCGATCAGCAGGCCCCGCTGTCATGGATGTCCCGGTACGAAGGGAGACATTAACGTCTCTACGGGTCAGAACCAGACACAGAGTCAGGCTACCGCCCAGCTGTCTCACATCCGCTAGTACCTGTCTGTCTGTTCAGTCTGTCAGCCGGTCGGTCGCTTCCGCAATCCCAACCCAGCCCGGTTCGGCCCGGCCTGCCTGCTCCCACCTAACTGAACCGGCCTAATGGTTAGTCTACATCTATAAATTAAAAGAAGAAAAGAGGTTAAAAAAGAAAGGGATGAAAAGAAGTGAAGAACTCACCGTCATCCACTCGTCCGCTCTACTGCGCGTCGCTCTCTCTCTCCCGCTGTCTGCGAACGTCGCTCGACCAGAGCCGCTCCCTCCTGCAGCCGCCGCTTGATGACGTCAAGGCAGACTCGGTGACCTGTAGAGCTTCCGGTCAGGATTTTCAAACTAAAGAAACAACCGCCGAAACAAAAAGATGAAAAACGACGCAGAATCTGATTTAAAACTGTTGTAAGTAAAAAGAAAAAAAATTTATTAAATTAAAAACTCGCGTTAGTAAAAAATGTAAGATTTTACTTACAGCTTGAGCAAAAACTTTCCAACGTTTATTTTGTTAAATAATCATCTTTATTCATCTTTATAGGTTTTTAGTCAAAGTAGTACTTTTCCTCGAGTTACAGTACAATTACAATCACAGTACTGTATTTACTCTTGTCTTGTTCGCGGGGCGGGGGGTTACGTTTTTTTTTTTTTTAATTCATTTATTTTGAACGATACCACCTGTACTTCCGCTTTGTCTCTAACTTTAAATAACTTAGCTCGAGGCTTTTGCTTCTTTTTTCTTGTGACGTTCCCGCTTCCTGGAGTAAAAATACTTGTTTTACAAAATAAAGTGATATTTTATTATATTTGCCCCTTTTTTTTTCAAACAATTAGTTCAAACAATAATAATCTTCCAGTAACAGAATAAAATTAATAACTCTTTCTAATTTTCTAACTAATACAATACACAACTACTTCATATATTTTTTAACAATTCCGTTTTGATCATTTTTTTAAATGTAAACATTGACTTGGCATTTTTAACTTCATTCTCCAAACCATTCCATAATCCAATTCCCTGGATTGAGGTACCGTCCCTTCAAACTAGTTCTGAATTTTGGTTTTACAAACATCTCTGTCCCCTTAAGATTATAACAACTTTGTCTTTTAACAAAATGTATTTGGATATTTAAAGGTAATGTGTTATTCTGAGCCCTATACATAACTGATAAAATATTATAATCTACCAAATCATGGAACTTCAATAATTTCAGTTGATAAAATAATGTACTTGATGGATGACAGTAATGTTTTCTAGTGATAATTCTTACAGCTCTTTTCTGTAATACAAAAATAGGCTTTGTGATTGTTTTACACGCTTTCCCCCAAACATCAATACAATAGATTAAGTGTGGAACAATGATTGTGTTATACAACAAATACAGAGCTTTATCATTCAATAAGTCTCTGACTTTGTACAGTACTGCAATAGATTTAGCTATTTTTATTCTTACAGAATTTATGTGTTGTTTCCATGTCAGTTTGTCATCAATGATAACACCCAAAAACTTCACCTCACTCACTCTACAAATCTCAACATCCTCAATTTTAAATGGAACATCAACAGTTTTCTTTTTATTACTGAATATCATGTAATTAGTTTTTTCTAGATTTAAATGATAATTTAATAAGTTTAAATCAAGTTTGTATTTTAACAAATTCTGTCTTTATCAACTCCAACATTTGTTCTATACTGTATCTTTACCCAAACAAAAAAAATGTGGTATCATCTGCAAAAAGGACACATTTAAAATAAGTTAAGATACATGTGACATTTGTCTAATTAGAAGTCAGATTTATGTCACACTGTAATTGTGACATAATGAAAGCCATTATTGAACAAAAAATAACCGACTTAAAACAGTTACGTTTGTGAATACAGTAATATTTTATTTACTTAACTGTGTGATATATTTTTATTTTGCTTAAAAATACATCTTGTAATTTTTACCTCAGGAGTAGACAATCAGATCTTTATTATAATTTTTTAAAACATGACTCTTGTTAATAATTGGGTTGCTAGAAAAGGATGTTTGTGTGGTGTACCACAGGGTGTTGTCTTTGGTCCTCTTTAATTTAAATGATAACTCAGAACTTCTGTTATTAACAACATATATAAGAAAATGACAACTCTGGCCAGATCCTAGAAACAGACACAGAATTTTGGACCAGATCAGATCTGGAACTAAAACCGGCAGTAAATATTCAAGAGACCTCAAACATTGACCATAGGAAACATAAAAATGGGCACAACTCAATAAATTTAGCAGACATTGACCTAAAATTTGGAATGGTCCTCAACTCAGGGTCTGTGCAGTATGATGGTTGAGATCTTTCATTAAAATGCTGGCATTCAATACGATGGGTGATATGTTTAACTTTAACGAATGCTAGTTTCATTATCTCTGTGTTTACACTTTTATACTGACTTTCTTCAAACATTCATCCATAAACATCAACTTTTAAAAGTTTGATAAAACTGCTGCTTGCTCAAGATGAGCGTCTGCGATGAAGTTAGACTCAAAGCAGTCTGCTCCTCAGATAACTTACCTTTTTCCATATGATTGTTTCTGTTCAGTGCCCTGAGACGACTTCTGTTGTGACTTGGAGCTTTATAAATAAACTGAACTGAATTGAAATAAAAACACAATTTTATCATTTAAAAAAGTTTGAAAATGTTATAACACCTGAGATTTAAAAAAACTACCCAGCATTCCTTGAAGCCACTTCACTGAAACAAAACAAATATTAAATAAATAAATTACATTTTCTGTGAAAACTGAATGAAAAGAGTATTGAATGACTTTATTGAAATGTGCTGAAGAAACTGAAACTGAATTAAAGCTAAAAGGAACAAAACACCAAAAGGAATAAAAATTAATCAAATGAGCAAAAACAGCTAAAAGTAGCAAAGCTATCCAAAAGTATCAAAAGCATCTAACTGTAACAAAAGGCTAACCAAAAGTAGCAAAACATAAGTTTGAAATAGCAATAGCTTAGCTATAAGCTAAGAGTAGCAAAATGTAGCTAAAAAGCTAAAATTACTGTAATAAAAGATTAGCTAGAAGTTAATAACTAAAAGTTTCATAGAGCTAGCTAAAAGTAGCAAAATTTCTGGTAAAAGCTAAGAGTAGCATGAATGTAGCTAAAAACTAAGAGTAGCATAAATGTAGCTAAAAGCTAAGAGTAGCATAAATGTAGCTAAAAGCTAAGAGTAGCATAAATGTAGCTAAAAGCTAAGAGTAGCATAAATGTAGCCAAAAGCTAAGAGTAGTGTAAATGTAGCTAAAAGCTAAGAGTAGCATAAATGTAGCCAAAAGCTAAGAGTACAGTAGTGTAAATGTAGCTAAAAGCTAAGAGTAGTGTAAATGTAGCTAAAAGCTAAGAGTAGCATAAGAAGACAAGATGGAGCCAGTTTGTTGAAGCAGATTTCGAAGAGAACAAAGTTTTATAAGAGGTGAAGAGCTCAAAGTGTGAGAGCTTCAACTTCAGCTTGTTCTCATGAAGGTTCAACATTTCTCCTTCCTGTTCCTTACAGCACAAAACTTGACTTCAACCCGACGTAGCGACGAGGAGTGCGAGTTTCAGCAGAAGACAGGAGCGTGTCAGAGCGTGTTCGTGTGAACACGCCTCGACACATACAGGGTTGCATTAAACACGTCCATGGGTCACAGGTTCACATGAAGGAGACTTTCAGACGTCTGAAGACACAGATGTACAGTTCATGTCCCCAACGAGGACTTTGTTAGAGTCAGAACTTGAAGCTCTGCCCAAACAGGAAGGAGTCACCAAGAGTAGAGCGACCTCCACCCAACCAGCTTCCTTTCACTCACGCACACTTCCTCAAAGGCCTCAACGCCTCGACAAGCCTTCAGCGTTTACCAAAAGTAATAATCAACCAGTGGAAACGCTGCATGTTGGCACCAACACTGAGAGATCGATGTCCCTGTGAAGGTCTTAAAGGTTCAGAGTCGCTGAGTCAGCATCAGACTCTTTTCATGCTTTTAGTTTTCCAAACGGTTTGTTTGTTTGTTTGTTTTTGTTTGTTTGTTTGTTTGTTTGTGGCATCAAACTCTGAATATCTGCTTCTACATGTTCGTGTATCAAAACGTTCAGCTCGTTCGGCACATGAAAGTATTTGACTTAAAAAACATGTTCAGCTCCTTTAAGAGCTGTTCTCTTTCAAATCTGTTGCTAATTCTAAAGATAAATGTTCATCAAAAGC
This sequence comes from Garcialebias charrua, assembly GCA_038048925.1. Classification (NCBI taxonomy): domain Eukaryota; kingdom Metazoa; phylum Chordata; class Actinopteri; order Cyprinodontiformes; family Rivulidae; genus Garcialebias; species Garcialebias charrua. The sequence continues at coordinate 13,866 of JBBPBX010024386.1, read as the reverse complement.
TAATTTTTTGTAATTCATTGTATTATTTCTAGCATTTAGCCAGTTTTTTGCTACTTTTAGCTGTTTTTACCAGTTTTGCTATTTTTAGTTAATTTCACTACTTTTAAAACTTAAATAACATTTGATTATTTTAGTTGTTGTCTATAGTTTAAAGTGGCCTTTGCTACTTTTAGCTCATTTGTTACTACTTTTAGCATTTAGCCAGTTTTTGTTACTGTTGCCTTTTCTACTGTTAGGTAGCGTTTTACCACTTTCTGTGTGATAATAAATCTGAAACGACAGAAGAAGCTGCAAAGACAAGGTCCAAAGGTTTAAACATGAATAAAAGTTGAACACTGTGCTGAACACAGGACTAAACAGGAGTTGTTTTTCTCTTGTTTTGTTATGATTTCTGTTTGTTCACCTTATTTACATCTGAATGATCGTGGGAAAACGAGGCGTTCTGATTGGCTGATAGGTGGCAGGTGATCTGTGGTTCCTTAAGAGGAATCAAGCTTATTTCAAAACAAACAGAACATCATTTAAGTAAACTAAAAACTTTTTGATAGCCCTTCCTGAGCTTTATACCGTTTAATTTTTATCTAAAATAACAATTTTCTTCTAATAAGATTTTGACCGGTTGTGTTTTGGTCCTTTCCCTCTGCAGACGTGAGGACTCGGCCCACCAGAAGAATAAATCACCGAGCTTCAAAGAGGAAACATCATCAACACGCTCCTCTGTCACTAAGAGACCAGATCAACGAGCGCCACTTGGTTTGTTTACTCTCTAACGAGCTTCTGCCTCATTAAAGCAGCCAATCAAAGAGTGCAGCTTAATGAGCAGGAAGTGACGTCATTGCGCTTTATTTAGACTCCAGTAAGGACCAGGGGCCTCATGTACAAAGACTTGCGTAGATTTCTTACTGAAAAGTCACGTACGGACAAATCCAGAAAAGTGTCCACGCACAAAAAAATCCAGATTTATCAAACTGTGCGTACACCGGAATCCACGCACATTCCTTATGTACAACACAATCAACGTGGAATTCAGCGCACATGAGAGAGTGGCCGACTCCGCCTTTGACACGCCTCCGTATGAATATGCAAAGTCATTCAAATATGCCATGCACGACAGGAATGTCGTCTCTGCTCCATTGCAAATCATGTCGGAACGTGGAAAAAAGAGGAACTTCACGGACTGTGAACAGGAATCACTTCTGAGTGAGGCAGAGAAGCACGGAAAAAGGTTTTATTCGGCACGCCTAGCGCAAAACATACCATCCACTTTTAAACAAGAAGTTGACCCATCTGCTCTAACATGCCTGTATAGGTTAGTGGTGAGCGCGCCCGCCCTTCGTCCCAAAGGTCGTGAGATCGACTCCCCCTTGGTACAACGTTTTTTTTTTTCATTCCAGATTTAAAGAACACAGGACAACTATTTAATAAAACAACAAGAAATAGAACAATACATGAAATGAAAGGAAGCAGACGATTTCTTGTTTTGTAAATAGTTTTCATGTGTATTTAAATCTGGAACGAAAAAAAAAAAAGAGAAACGTTGTACCATGCGAGATTCGAACTCATGACCTTTGGAACTAAAGGCAACCGCGCTACACACTGACCTAAACGTAGGCGTGTTGGTACAGCTTGGTTAACTTCTTATTTAAAGAAATCACATCTCATTGTTGTCAATATCGTTGCCACTATTTGGCGCATGCTTTTATATCCACTCATCTAATTGCGTCCATGTGGATGTAATAATTGTTAATCATGTGTGTTTGGTGGGATTTATGATTATTTTCATATCATGGACACAGTTTCTCTGAATAACCTGTAAGTGTCGCCAAAGGAACAATAACCACAGAAACGTGCGTACGCAAGCAGGGGAGCAGCCGTGGATTTGTACGTGGATGCGCAGATATTCCCGTTCATATCAGATTTGATACATACGCCACTTTGCGTGGAAAGTGACGTGCGCAATGTTTTTGTGCGTGCGCACGGTTGATACATGAGGCCCCAGCTGATTAAAATACACATCAGGTTTACCTTCAAGTCTGAACTCAGGGAAAACTTTCCCACGCTGTGAGCTCTGGCTTCCTATGCTGGTGGACAACAGGACCTACATTGTAGAAAATTACTGTTTAGATAAAATAATTTTTTTTAATTATTAAACATTTCCTTAAATTGTATTAGTATTGTTATTATTAGCTGTTGCAGCCATCTTGAACTGAGTGAGCTCCATTAGTAAATCAGCTGTAAATGTTCTTCCAGTTATTGTGTCAGTCAAGTCCATTCAGTGGTTCTGGTGATATTTTACTAACAGACAATTACATCGGTCATGGCGATGGGGATAATTAGTACTCAGAGGTGGTCGTATGTGATGGAGGAATTTAATCTTATATTTTAACTAATTAAATCCCAAATCACAGCCGGAGACATCGGTCTCCAAAGTGTCTCAGAAAGTCGGGGCCGAGTCTCGGTTTCCACTCGCGAGTCGTACGGGCCGCCGCTGTTTGGCTGCGGGACAATTTGAACGTATACATGCAACAAACGTTCTCAAGTTCGTTAAGAAAGAGGAGCCAGTTGTCACCAGTTACCATCTGGTGAGGACAGGGTGGAAAGTCCACCTCGTTATGGGGGCGGGGACTTCGGTCACTTCCTGGTCACGCAGTCATGTGACTCACAACAGCTTCTTCTTTTACAAAAACATCAAACATTTAAACTTCAAGAACAGCTCCATGAACTGATGCATCCTGACACAATAAACGACAATAAAGTCCAAAAATAAAATTAAAATCACCACCAAGCATGTGCAGCTCTGATGTTGCCATGGAAACGTTATTTTCACTCTGGGCTGACCAACGTTGAGAAACTGTCGACGTACATCGTATACGGGTGCAGTCTCCTCAGTTCAAGTCGTTTCAAATCATCTTGAAGGTAGTTGATTTACTTCCTGCGGTCACTGAATAATTGTCTCTGAGATGATAAAGCTCTAAATACAAAGCAAGAAAGTTCACGCTCAATAATCCAGGTATCAAATCCGATAATTCTCAATCAGGTCATCTGGACAGTTTCTTTTTTAGTAGAAACGTTTCACCCTCACTCCAGAGGGCTTCATCAGTCAGAGTAGTTCCAGCACGCTGTTCCCCGCTCTAAATACAAACTTTCCATAAATCATCAAATCAATATTTTGACGCTTTGATTTACCGTCTATATAAATTATGAGCCACAGAAATAAGATAAATAATATTGTTCATACTGATCAGATCCTTCAAACTTTATACAAGTTTTACTGTTGCTGCTTATGAAGAGCTCATATCATTTAGATTTTTAGTTTCACTGAGGCTCAAACCTGATCTCCCACACAAAAGGCCAACTTGTGCTACTCAGAGTCCAGATCCGGACGAGCCCCAAGGGTGACCCTAACCCTAGGGAGGTGTTCTGGGCAGGTCCAGCTGGAAGGAGACCATGTGAAGACCCAGGAGTTCTGTCATAAGGTCTCAAGAGTAACCTCAGCTCATGTTGTGAACTTTTCGTGTCCGAGAGTTGGTTCTTTGAATCAGCAGTTCCCAACCGTAGTCCTTGAGGAACACCATCATGCATGTTTTAGTCGTTTCCCTGCTCCAACACACCTGATTTGAGTGAATGGGTCCTTAACAGGCTATGGCAGAACTTCAGGAAGTAATAAAATCTCTGAATCAGGTGCTGGAACAGAGAAAAAACTAAAACATGCAGGATGGCGTTCCTCAAGGACCTGGGTTGGGAACCACTGCTTTCAATGACTGACAGGAAATAGATTTCCTGTGTCCTTCCTGCGCAGCGTTGACCTCAGATGTGACAACTACCGTAGTCTCTGCTGAAGTTCTCTGTGCAAATGTTGGTAATTATTTAAAATTTCTGGGTTATGATCCATTTTCTTCATGAAAAGAACCAAAGGAGTCCCCACACAAACAAACAACCAGTCAGAAGATGAAGGCAGGCAGAAACGGACCTTTTTATTTATTTATTTTTTCTTGGCGATAACAGCAGGACTGATCTGATCGGACCGAACCAAACCAGATTAAACCAGTCTAAAAATGGTTTAACCCCATTAGAAAAAAAACCTAGCAGGACAACAGTTAAACCCCAGCTGATCAGACTGAACCGGTTTGAAAAAAAGAAAAAAAAAAAAAGAACGGTTACTTTGTGGTACCATGGTCCGGTCTGGTGGGACCTGGTCCAATAGACCATCCTCTTCCCTCCACGGTGAGAAGAAGCCGAGGGCAGAAACACTGAAAGATGCAACACGAGAGATGCTGATTGGTCCAAAAAATGTGAAGCCCCGCCCATAAGTTATCTTTCCAAATCCTCCTATTGGTTGCCCACATCATTCACAAAAAACCCAAAAAAACAAAACAAGAGTAAGCCCTTCTATTGGTCGCCACGTCCTCAGGCGGGAAAGGCTGTTTACTGTTTTCCCATTGGTCCGTTCAGATAACGCTAACTGTCAGTCTCTGTCAGCAGCCAATCAGGTCACAGCACCTGCAGAACTTCCTGGAATTATGAAAAGAAATAAAAAAGAACGATGAACAGAGATCAGGCAATAACAAGATCTCATGAAGAGCTTTCCAGCCTCAGATGGAAAATATTTTTCTAGTTTTTTTTTTTTACTTTTCTCTTTTTGTCCTTTTTGTCTGTCCATCCGTCCATTTGTCCAACTGCAGAAATCAGTGCAATGCATCATGGAACGATTGATCTCTAAGTGTGTGTGTGTGTGTGTGTGTGTGTGTATGTGTGTGTGTGTGTCCTGTCGTTATGGAAACATGCTGCAGGGTTTGGCGCTCCAGCAGCGGGGTGGTGCCGTGTTGCATCATGGGAAACTCGTTCTGTCCGTGTTTCTTTAGCTGGTGTCCATGGACTCCATGTTGGCAGAGCTGGAGTCTCTCTGGATGGAGTCAAAGATGGCCGCCAGCTCCTGATTGGACGAGATCTGGGACTGGAACTCGGACATCAGCGGCGACTTCTCGGCCTCGGGGATGGTCAGCAGCGCCACGACGGCCCGCATCGCCGACCTCTTCAGCTCGTCCTGCTTCTCGAACTCCTGTTTCACAGAGTTGGCCTTCACCTGCGGAGAGGAGGCGCGTCGTTAAAACGTCACGGCGACCCACGAACCAACTCCTGTCGCTGGACACTGCTCTGAGACCAGGTGGAAGGTTCTGGGTGGGTGGTATTAAACTGTGACCGAAGTGAGTTTTTTTTTTACTTTTAATTCATCTTAAAGTTTAAAGGTGTATTTTTACTGCAGGAACTTTCTCTATCCAGAAAGTTTTTTTTTATTTATTTAAACCTCATTAGTTTTCTCTGCTGGAACAATCCACGACAAAAGACCACAACACGAACCTGGAAGGAAGACAGAACTTTACAAATGACCCGTTTCTGTGACTTCTGGTCCTCAAGTCTACAACTTGTCTTCTATTCTT
>JBBPBX010024385.1:14356-39708 GCA_038048925.1 Garcialebias charrua | reverse complement strand
GCTGGTTCTGAATTGTGGTTTGATGAATAATCTCTGTCCCTTTGAGATTGTAATAACTTTGTCTTTTTATAAAATTTCTTTGGATATTTAAAGGTAATGTGTTATTATGAGCCCTATACATAACTGATAAAATACTATATTCTACCAATTCCTGGAATTTCAATAAATTTAGCTGAAGAAACAAGGTGTTTGATGGGTGACTGAAATGTTTTCTGGTGATTACTCTTACAGCTCTCTTTTGTAAAATAAAAACAGGCTTTGTAATTGTTTTGCACGCTTTTCCCCAAACCTCAATACAATAGATTAAATGTGGAACAATGATTGTGTTATACAACATATACAGAGCTTTATCAATTAAAAAATCCCTGACTTTATACAGTACTGCAATTGATCTAGCTATTTTTGTTTTAATGGAATTTACATGATGTTTCCATGTCAGTTTGTCATCAATGATAACACCCAGAAACTTCACTTCACTCACTTTACAGATCACAACATCTTCAATTTCAAATGGATCGTCAACAATTCTCTTTTTGTTACTGAATATCATGTAATTAGTTTTATCTAAATTCAAAGATAATTTGTTTAATTTAAACCAAGTTTGTATTTTTATAAATTCTGTTTTCATCATATCCAAAATCTGTTTTATGTCTTTACCCGAACAGAAAAATGTGGTGTCATCGGCAAAAAGAACACATTTAAGAAGTCCTGACACATTTACCAAGTCATTCACATATAAAATAAATAACTTTGGTCCAAGCACAGAGCCCTGAGGAACTCCACAAGTGATATCACGGAGGTCAGATCTAACATCATTTATTTGCACAAACTGTTTCCTATCTTTCAAATAGCTAGATACCCACTGTAATGCTGGTCCTCTAATACCATATTTATTTAGTTTTTCAAGGAGAATGGTGTGGTCAATGGTATCAAATGCTTTTTTTAGATCAACAAAAACACTAACACAGTACTGTTTATGATCGACAGCATTAGTTATTTGTTCCATTAAATCCATGAGAGCCATTGATGTAGAGTTTTTTTCTCTAAACCCATATTGACTGCTACTTAAAATATTTTGTTTATCAATAAATTGATCCAATCTGGTCACAAATAGTTTTTCTAGAATTTTTGAGAACTGTGGTAATAAGGATATTGGCCTATAATTATTGAATACACATTTATCACCATTTTTAAAAAGAGGAATTACCTTTGCTACTTTCATGTTATCTGGAAATATTCCTGTTGAAAAAGATAAATTGCATATATATGTAAACGGTTCAATAACATAACTCATTATTTCTTTTACGAACATCATATCCATGTCCACCCAGTCTTTTGATCTCTTGTCTGAGAGATTTTTTACCATTTTCATAATTTCCTCTTTGTTAGTTCCATTAAGAAAAATACTGTTGGTGCAACTTTTAATTGAATGACACACCTTATTATCTACTTTTGGTATTTTAGCTGCAAGGCTTGATCCAATATTTACAAAATATTGATTAAATTCATTTACGATATCATTCTCATCATGTATTTCTTTGTCATCTTTCACAAAATATTTTGCAATGTTCGTTTTCGCTTTATGACTTTTTAGAACATCATTTATTACTCGCCATGTTGTTTTAGTGTCACCATTGCTCTTGTTTAATAAATCACTATAGTATTCTTTCTTGCATTTTCTTATAATCATTACCAATTTATTTTTATATTTTTTATATTTTTCTTCAGCTTGTTGTGTTCTCGTTTTTAAGAAACATGAATACAAGTAATTTTTTTTTACAAGCATTTCTCAACCCTTTAGTCATCCAAGGTTGGTCAACAATATTTCTTTTTCTACGATTTCTTTGCACACAATTCTTTTCATACAGAGCTTCTAAAATATTCATAAATTCATCATATAATAATAATAATAATAATAATAATAATAATAATAATAAACTTTATTTGTATAGCACCTTCCTACAATGCCTTGCATTGACCAAGGTGCTTAACAGGATAAAAAGATGAATAAACTGGAACAATAAATCAATGAAAATAGAATAAGAAACAACAGCAATAAAAGAAGGCAATGGAAATAAAAAATGCTACATACTAAAATAACACAAGTAATAAAAGTTACACACTGAAAGCTTTTTTGAACAAGTGGAAATAAAAAGGCAATGGAAATAAAAAATGCTACATATTAAAATACCAAAAGTAATAAAAGTTACACACTGAAAGCTTTTTTGAACAAGTGGGTCTTCAGTCTGGTTTTGAACAGAGTCAGATCAGAGGTGGCACGCAGCTCAAGGGGGAGGCTGTTCCAGGCTTTTGGGCCGGCAACAGAAAATGACCGGTCTCCCCATTGTTTGTACCTTGAGCGAGGCACCTCCAGCAGGTGTTGACTGGCAGATCGTAAATCTCTGCCGGGCTGATGGGCTTTCAAAAGTTCTGAGATGTACAGAGGAGCAAGTCCATTCAGAGCTTTGAAAACAAACAGGAGCAGCTTGAACTGTATCCTGAACTGAACCGGGAGCCAGTGTAGAGAGGACAGGACAGGAGTGATGTGTTCATATTTTCGTGTGTTGGTCAAAAAGCGCGCGGCAGAGTTCTGTACAAGCTGTAAACGGGAGATGGAGGATTGATTAATACCAACATATAAAGCATTACAATAATCAAGTCTGGAGGTCACAAAGGCATGGATGATCTGTTAACATCCTCAATATACACGTCATCCCAGTTTTGCTTCTGTAAATCATCTTTTAATTGATCCATAGCTTTTTTGATGTGTTTATTATTTTTTTCTTAATTGTAACTTCTTTTGTAATGTTTTGATCATTTCTGTAGATAGTGAAAACTGGTAAATGATCACTTAAATCAGTTGTTAAGATACCACCTGTCACATCCCCATTTGTTATATTTGTGAAAATGTTGTCAATTATCGTAGCACTATGAGTTGTAATTCTTGTTGGTTTTGATATTAACGGATAAAGATTTAAACTATACATTGAATTTAGAAATGTGCTGATGTTATTTGAATCTGTTTTATTTCCCAGGTCAATATTAAAGTCTCCACACAAGAAAACTTTTTTATTTAAACTCTTTTCCAATAGTTGTATGATTTTATCGGTGAATATTTCTATATTTGATCCTGGTGATCGATATACACAACTTATGGATATGTTTTTAGCATTTTCGTTTAATATTTCTATTGTTATTATTTCCATAAGATTGTCAACAATTATTGACATTTCTTTAATTATTCTACACTTTATTTCATTTTTGACAAATAGAGCTACTCCACCACCTTTTTTATTGTTTCTGTTTAAATGATATAATTCATATCCTTCGATGTGAACATTATTTTTGTTTTCATCATTAAGCCATGTCTCTGACAGTGCTATTAATGTAAAAGTTCTGTTTAACTGTTTTAAATAATCTGTTATTTTGGATATATTTGCATTTATACTTCTACTATTGATGTGAATAATAGAGAGATCTCCATTTGTTATATTGATGTCATTAAACTGTTCTTCATTATAGTATTCACAGTCTTTTATAGCAGGATAAAAGTTTGCATCAACCACATCTTCAACATTGTATATTTTAATTTCTGAGTCTTCGTTTGTTGTTGTCATGTTTTAATGTATTTGTTTGTTTGTTCATTTTTGTCAATTTTTGTGTATGAACATGTGATAGTTTTTTTTCATGATTAACACCGTCTACTAGCTGTGGTTAGCTTAGCATGTAGCATTAGCATCTGTTAAAGTATTTACTAAACAAATCTGTGGATAAATAATATAACTACATGTGTGTGTAATACATTTGCAGTACATACATATACTGTGTGTATGTGTATACTGTATGCACACTGTATATACAGTATATACATACATACATACAAATAGTATTTTTCTAAATGGAACTAACAAAGAGGAAATAATGAATGTAGTAAAACATCTTACAGACAAGAGATCGAAAGACTGGGTGGACATGGATATGATGTTTGTAAAGGACATAATGAGCCATGTTATTGAGCCGTTCACATACATATGTAACTTATCATTTTCAACAGGAATTTTTCCAGATAATATGAAAGTAGCTAAGGTCGTTCCTCTTTTTAAAAATGGTGATAAATGTGTATTCAACAATTATAGACCTATATCCTTGTTACCACAGTTTTCAAAAATTCTTGAAAAACTATTTGTAAACAGACTAGACCAATTTATAGATAAACAAAATATTCTAAGCAACAGTCAGTATGGGTTTAGATCAAAAAACTCTACATCAATGGCTCTCATGGAATTAATGGAACAAATAACTACTGCTGTCGATCAAAAACAATATTGTATCAGTATTTTTGTTGATTTAAAAAAAGCATTTGATACTATTGATCACACCATTCTCCTTGAAAAACTGAACAAATATGGTATTAGAGGACCAGCATTACAGTGGGTATCTAGCTACTTGAAAGATAGGAAACAATTTGTACAAATAAATGATGTAAGATCTGACCTCTGTAATATCACATGTGGAGTTCCCCAAGGCTCTGTACTTGGACCAAAGCTTTTTATTTTATATGTGAATGACTTGGTAAATGTGTCAGGACTCCTTAAATGTGTACTTTTTGCTGATGATACCACTTTTTTCTGTTTAGGTGAAGATATAGAACAAATGTTGGAATTGATAAAGACAGAATTTGTCAAGATACAAACTTGGTTTAAAATAAATAAATTATCATTAAATCTAGAAAAAACTAATTACATGATATTCGGTAATAAAAAGAAAACTGTTGATGTTCCACTCAAAATTGAGGATGTTGAGATTTGTAGAGTGAGTGAGGTGAAGTTTTTGGGTGTTATCATTGATGACAAACTGACATGGAAACAACACATAAATTCTGTAAGAATAAAAATAGCTAAATCGATTGCAGTACTGTACAAAGTCAGAGACCTATTGAATGATAAAGCTCTGTATTTGTTGTATAACACAATCATTGTTCCACACTTAATCTATTGTATTGATGTTTGGGGGAATGCGTGTAAAACAATCACAAAACCTATTTTTGTATTACAGAAAAGAGCTGTAAGAATTATCACTAGAAAGCATTACCGTCATCCATCAAGTACATTATTTTATCAACTAAAGTTATTGAAGTTCCATGATTTGGTAGACTATAATATTTTATCAGTTATGTATAGAGCTCAAAATAATGCATTACCTTTAAATATCCAAATGCACTTTGTTAAAAGACAAAGTTGTTATAATCTTAAGGGGACAGAGTTGTTTGTAAAACCACAATTCAGAACTAGTTTGAAGGGACGTTCTACCTCAATCCAGGGAATTAGATTATGGAATGGCTTGGAGAATGTAGTTAAAAATGCCAAGTCAATGTTTACATTTAAAAAATGATCAAAACAAATGTGTTAAAAAAATATATGAAATAGCGTAATGTGTATTGTATTAGTTAGAAAATTAGAAAGAGTTAGTCATTTTGTACTGTTGGCTGAAGATTATTATTGTTTAATCTGATTGTTGGAAAAAGTTGGTTGAAGATTATTATTGTTTACATGGTTGATTATTGTTGTTTAATCTGATTGTTGGAAGTAAGGGGCAGATATAATAAGATTTATTCTTCTTTCTGCTACCTTTCATTTTTTTACATTTTGTACACAATCATTTATGAGATTGTCTTGTATTGTTTCTTTTGTAAAAAAAATGAACACATTTAATAAACATAAACATACATACATACATACTGTATTGTTTGTACTGTTTTGATTTTAGGTCCCTGTTACTCTCATGTGAATAAAGCAGTGGGATGATGTCTGTACAGAAAATATTCCATAACACAAGTTCATCTTTTGGTTATTATTACATTTGTTCTATTGAAATATTTATATTTTCAGGAAGGCCTGCACACAAGTCAAACACAGACTGGTCTCCCACACTGAAGTTGACAGACACACTTACTCTGAGACGCAGGAGCAGAAGAACAGCAGGTAATGACACAAGCACCTGGCACAATAATTCAAAAATATTAAAGTAAATCTAAGATAAAATTACTGAAATCAATATAAAATTGAACATACAGTATATCTTTGTGAATGAGTAAAAAATGTAGGAGCAACTGTATTTATTTTTTCTACTTTGAGTAGCAAACTTGGTCTTATTTTAGACTTTGTGATGCAAACATGACAGTTTCTTCTTCTTTTTTTTTATGGTACAGACGAGTGAAGGGCCGAGTTCCATCGTCTTGGATTCCGGAGGGGTTTGTTGCTTGCACCAGTCGTCCAGTGGTCGTGCAGTGGTCCCACATGATGAGGAATCTGTTCCAGTTTGTTTAAAATCAGAAACTGCCCATCATTTCTTGTTGAAGAGTGTTTTTATATCTGGTATTTATTCAGCAGCCAATCATTTTCATTAAAAGACATCAAATTACCCACAGTTCTCATATTGTATTCAGTTTCAACTGTTTTTAGTTTATTCATTCATTCATTCATTCATTCATTCAATTCAACCTTTATTTATACAGGCTTGCCTCGTTGAGCCACGGGGACTCATTTACAAGAGGGACCTGTCTCACTCACACCCAGAGTCAATTTAGAGTTACCAATCAGCCTAAAATTTATAATTATAGCTTTTATTCTTATCAATCTCCTCCTGGAGGAGGAACCACAGCAACGTGCATGTTTTTAAGTTTTGTACTTGTCAATAAAAAACTAAACTGGTAAGTTGCCAAAAAAACAATCACATCTAGTTTTTTTATTTGCAGTAGAACTTCTCATTAGACATTAAACAACGTATCTTATTGAAATAAAGAAGGTGAAACACAGCAACACCAAATGCACTTCAAACGCAGATTTATTTATAGAAATTATATTTTCACTCATTTGTTGCTGTGGTACATAACTGCACACAAACTTCTGGACCAACTGGAGCGTCATCCATCCCTGGACCAACTGGAGCGTCATCCATCCCTGGACCAACTGGAGCGTCATCCATCCCTGGACCAACTGGAGCGTCATCCATCCCTGGACCAACTGGAGCGTCATCCATCCCTGGACCAACTGGAGCGTCATCCATCCCTGGACCAACTGGAGCGTCATCCATCCCTGGACCAACTGGAGCGTCATCCATCCCTGGACCAACTGGAGCGTCATCCATCCCTGGACCAACTGGAGCGTCATCCATCCCTGGACCAACTGGAGCGTCATCCATCCCTGGACCAACTGGAGCTTCATCCATCCCTGGACCAACTGGAGCGTCATCCATCCCTGGACCAACTGGAGCGTCATCCATCCCTGGACCAACTGGAGCGTCATCCATCCCTGGACCAACTGGAGCGTCATCCATCCCTGGACCAACTGGAGCGTCATCCATCCCTGGACCAACTGGAGCTTCATCCATCCCTGGACCAACTGGAGCGTCATCCATCCCTGGACCAACTGGAGCGTCATCCATCCCTGGACCAACTGGAGCTTCATCCATCCCTGGACCAACTGGAGCGTCATCCATCCCTGGACCAACTGGAGCTCATCCATCCCTGGACCAACTGGAGCTTCATCCATCCCTGGACCAACTGGAGCGTCATCCATCCCTGGACCAACTGGAGCGTCATCCATCCCTGGACCAACTGGAGCGTCATCCATCCCTGGACCAACTGGAGCGTCATCCATCCCTGGACCAACTGGAGCGTCATCCATCCCTGGACCAACTGGAGCTCATCCATCCCTGGACCAACTGGAGCGTCATCCATCCCTGGACCAACTGGAGCGTCATCCATCCCTGGACCAACTGGAGCGTCATCCATCCCTGGACCAACTGGAGCGTCATCCATCCCTGGACCAACTGGAGCGTCATCCATCCCTGGACCAACTGGAGCGTCATCCATCCCTGGACCAACTGGAGCGTCATCCATCCCTGGACCAACTGGAGCGTCATCCATCCCTGGACCAACTGGAGCGTCATCCATCCCTGGACCAACTGGAGCGTCATCCATCCCTGGACCAACTGGAGCGTCATCCATCCCTGGACCAACTGGAGCTTCATCCATCCCTGGACCAACTGGAGCTTCATCCATCCCTGGACCAACTGGAGCGTCATCCATCCCTGGACCAACTGGAGCGTCATCCATCCCTGGACCAACTGGAGCGTCATCCATCCCTGGACCAACTGGAGCTTCATCCATCCCTGGACCAACTGGAGCTTCATCCATCCCTGGACCAACTGGAGCTTCATCCATCCCTGGACCAACTGGAGCGTCATCCATCCCTGGACCAACTGGAGCGTCATCCATCCCTGGACCAACTGGAGCGTCATCCATCCCTGGACCAACTGGAGTGTCATCCATCCCTGGACCAACTGGAGTGTCATCCATCCCTGGACCAACTGGAGCGTCATCCATCCCTGGACCAACTGGAGTGTCATCCATCCCTGGACCAACTGGAGCGTCAAAACACTAAAAGCTGTCTCTTAAATCATACCTGGTGTTCTCGATCCTCTGGAGGATATGACAGCATTTTTCAGGTGGTTTCTCGTAGCCCAGCCACAAAGAAGGATTCGGGTTTTTCTTATCGGAGCATGTTCAACACACACTAGTTGCAGCCACAAATTCAGCTTCGTCTGATTATTCGTACAGCCACGAACAGCGCAACAGGTACCCGAGCTCCACAAGACATCTTCGTGACAATATTAGCTCGAAATAACAGAAAACAGAACTTTAACAGAACTTCAACGTCGCGCGCAGATTAGCAGGTAAACAACGAGGAGCCAATGCAGAAATTCTACTTCCGGAATCAAACGGAAGTAAGTCCCATAATCGTTTCTACAGTGACACCCCCAGGAATAAGGTGGATAGCAGCAGAACAAGTCAACACTAACTACAGGATTTATCAAAAGTAAAGTGTTAATCCCAGTCTTCAAACTGGACAATGTGTCAGCCTCATGGACAGAAACTGGAAGTTGGTTCCACAAGAGAGGAGCCTGACAACTGAAAGATCTTCCTCCATTCTGCTGCTGGAAATTTTAATTCAAATAAAGGAATCCTCAACCACTAAAGGTTTTACCTTCATGAACTTTCCTTCATTGTTTTCTGAAAGTTGATGTTTGGAATTAGGATTTATCATTCAGGATTCAGGAACAATCAACAAACAAACAAACAAACAAACAAACAAACAAGCAAAACGATAAATAAGCAGGCAAACATAAATCAGTTATATTAAAATGCACAAAGTGATCAAATCCACAGAAAAGCCTTAAACTGGATCGATGTTAAAATGACAGAAGACACTGTGCCTGGTGCATTCTGGGTAATCAAAGGTGAGTCCAGGTGTTTTTCCATGAGTTTTGTTTATAGATTCTACCGACGAGAACTGTCAACAAACTTTATTTCACAGAGAAAACGAACACGGACTGTTCTCTGCTGGTCTCCTCACGGGTCAGAACATCTGTTCATAAATGTTCTGGTTGTGGTTCTATGAAAGTCTTCAGGGTTCTGCAGGTCTCCATCTGGTCCTCACTGATCTGCAGTCCTGACCAGCAGGAATCATCGTCAACACCAGCAGACTGCAGGACGTCCTGCAGGTCCCCCATGTCCCAGTCCAGGATCAACCCCACGTCTCCACTTGGACCCGGCACAGAACCCAGCAGAACCGAACAGGAACCACCCGGTCCACTGCAGTGCTGGCAGGTCACCTGGTCTTCACTCAGTCTACCTGATGAGGTACAACCTCAGGTCTCAGGTCATGGGTCTAACCCAGAGCAGGTGTCAATGGTTCTGGTCTCTGTTGGTTCTGGTCCATGTCTTTACAGGTGCATCAGCTCATGATCTGGTACCGGATGTTCATCCGACCCAGTGTCAGGTTCTGGAGACAGCTGATGGAACACGAGAGGATGGAGAGGGTTCTGAAAGAGTTCTCCCTGAGGTTCTGCAGGTCCTGGAGGAACCGGGTGCTGAGGTGATGGACCAGCATGAAACCGGGTCGCAGGTGTGGTCCAACAGAACCCGGTCCAAATAAAAACAGCAGCTGTTTCTCTTTAATAACTTGAAGCTGCACTCAGCGGGCTCATTGATCGATTGATTGATTTGATTTGATTTTTGATTTGATGTTTATTCATTCATTTTAAAAGAACAATACAAGACAGTTTCATCAGATACAAGAATACATGTAGGATAAAATGAAGGGAGCAGAAAGAAGATGAAATCTTATTATATCTGCCCCTTATTTCACAGTTTGTTCAACCAATGATAACCTTCAAACTACATCACAAAATGAATAACTCTACTTAATTTTTCTAACTTAAACTCCTCCACTTGGGGCAGGACCTCCTCCCCGACCCGGAGAGGGCATGCTACCCTTTTCCGGCTCAAGACCATGGCCTCGGATTTGGAGGAACTGATCCTCATCCCGGCCGCATCACACTCGGCTGCAAACCGCTCCAGTGAAAGTTGTAAATCACGAACTGATGAAGCCAGTAGGACCACATCATCTGCAAAAAACAGAGAAGCGATTCTAAGGTCACCAAAACGGATCCTCTCAACACCTTGGCTGCGCCTAGAAATTCTGTCCATAAAAGTTATGAACAGAATCGGTGACAAAGGGCAACCTTGGCGGAGTCCAACTCTCACCGGAAACGAGCCTGACTTACTGCCGGCAATGCGGACCAAGCTCTGACACCGGTCGTACAGGGACCTAACAGCCCATATCAATGGGCCTGGTACCCCATACTCCCGGAGTACCCCCCACAGAACCCCCCGAGGGACGCGGTCGAATGCCTTCTCCAAGTCCACAAAGCACATGTAAACTGGTTGGGCAAACTCCCACGCACCCTCCAGGACCCTGCTGAGGGTGTAGAGCTGGTCCAGTGTTCCACGACCAGGACGAAAACCACACTGTTCCTCCTGAATCCGAGGTCGGGGAGGAGGTCCTGCCCCAAGTGGAGGAGTTTAAGTATCTCGGGATCTTGTTCACGAATGAGGGAAAACTGGAGCGTGAGATCGATAGGCGGATAGGTGCAGCGTCCGCAGTGAAGCGGGCGCTGTACCGGTCTGTCGTGGTGAAGAGAGAGCTGAGTCAAAAGGCAAAGCTCTCAATTTACCGATCGATCTACGTTCCCACCCTCATCTATGGTCATGAGCTTTGGGTTATGACCGAAAGAACAAGATCTCGGATACAAGCGGCTGAAATGAGTTTTCTCCGCAGGGTGGCTGGACTCTCCCTTAGAGATAGGGTGAGAAGCTCAGTCATCCGGGAGGGACTCGGAGTAGAGCCGCTGCTTCTCCACATCGAGAGGAGCCAGTTGAGGTGGCTCGGGCATCTGGTTAGGATGCCTCCTGGACGCCTCCCTGGTGAGGTGTTCCGGGCATGTCCCACCGGGAGGAGACCCAGAGGAAGACCCAGGACACGCTGGAGGGACTATGTTTCTCGGCTGGCCTGGGAACGCCTTGGGATTCCCCCAGAGGAGCTGCTCCAAGTGGCTGGGGAGAGGGAAGTCTGGGCCTCCCTACTTAGGCTGCTACCCCCGCGACCCGACCCCGGATAAGCGGACAAAAATGGATGGATGGATGGATAATTTTTCTAACTGTAATACACAAACTACATCACAAAATGAATAACTCTACTTAATTTTTCTAACTGTAATACACAAACACACTAAGCTACATCATCAGTCAACATAAGTGTAATACACAAACACACTAAGTTACATCATATATAGTTTTTGAGCAAGTCCTTTTTGACCTTTTTCTTAAATGTATACATTGATTTTGCATTTTTAACATCACTCTCCAGAGCATTCCACAATCGAACTCCCTGAATTGAGGTAGACCGTCCCTTTAAGCTGGTTCTGAATTGTGGTTTGATGAATATCTCTGTCCCTTTGAGATTGTAATAACTTTGTCTTTTTATAAAATGTCTTTGGATATTTAAAGGTAATATACATAACTGATAAAATACTATATTCTACCAATTCCTGGAATTTCAATAAATTTAGCTGAAGAAACAAGGTGTTTGATGGGTGACTGAAATGTTTTCTGGTGATTACTCTAACAGCTCTCTTTTGTAAAATAAATACAGGCTTTGTAATTGTTTTGTACGCTTTTCCCCAAACCTCAATACAAATGGTAAATGGAGCTTATTTATATAGCGCTTTCCAGCCCCCGATGAGGGGCCCCAAAGCGCTTTACAATACCAACCATCCACCCATTCATACACACATTCATACACCGGTAGCGGCAGACTGCCATGCAATGTGGAACAATGATTGTGTTATACAACATATACAGAGCTTTATCAATTAAAAAATCCCTGACTTTATACAGTACTGCAATTGATCTAGCTATTTTTGTTTTAATGGAATTTACATGATGTTTCCATGTCAGTTTGTCATCAATGATAACACCCAGAAACTTCACTTCACTCACTTTACAGATCACAACATCTTCAATTTCAAATGGATCGTCAACAATTATCTTTTTGTTACTGAATATCATGTAATTAGTTTTATCTAAATTCAAAGATAATTTGTTTAATTTAAACCAAGTTTGTATTCTTATAAATTCTGTTTGATCAGACCCAATCAACCTTCTTGATCTTTGCTGAAGAGAAAACTCGATACAGAGGAGTAAAAAAAAACATTTTATTGATGACAGAACAGAATAATCAATAATCAATAATCAGTACTGGAAGCTCCTCTTGGTCTGGATGTCGTCCAGAATCTGCTGCAGCTCTTCGTCTTCAAATCTATGGAAGCGGTTGTGAGACGAAATGAAAACTAAAATGGTTTAGCAGGAATGCTTTTTCATTTCAAAGGCAAGCTGCCTTTTTTGAGTCATAAATAAAATTTAAAATAAATAAACCAAACTGCATTTTCATTTTCTTCTTCGAGACTGCTCAATTTGTAACTTAATTAAAATGATAAGTAAAATAACATTTAACATTTAATTTTCAATATACAAGCCCAAAACCAGAAAAGTTGGCACGTTGTGGAAATCGCAAATAAAAACAGAATACAATGACTTGCAAATCTTTTTCAACCTATATTCAATTGAACACACTGCAAAGACCACATACTTAACGTTCGAACTGGTAAACTTTGTTATTTTTTGCAATTATTAGCTCATTTGGAATTTGATGCCTGCAACATGTTTCAAAAAAGCTGGCACAAGTGACAAAGAAGACAGAGAAATTTGAGGAATGCTCATCAAACACTTATTTGGAATATCCCACAGGTGAACATGCAAATTGGGAACAGGTGGGTGCCATGATTGGGTATAAAAGCAGCTTCCTTGACATGCTCAGTCATCCACATAGAAGGATGGGGCGAGGGTCACCACTCTGTGAACAAATGCGTGGGCAAATTGTCGAACAGTTCAAGAACAACTTTTCTCAACGAGCTATTGCAAGGAATTTAGGAATTTCACCATCTACGGTCCGTAATATCATCAAAAGGTTCAGAGAATCTGGAGAAATCACTACACGTAAGGGGCAAGGCCGAAAACCAACATTGAATGCCCGTGACCTTCGATCCCTCAGGCGGTACTGCATCAAAAACCGACATCAGTGTGTAAAAGATATCACCACATGGGCTCAGGAATACTTCAGAAAACCACTGTCAGTAACTACAGTTCGTCGCTACATCTGTAAGTGCAAGTTAAAGCTCTACTATGCAAAGCAAAAGCCATTCATCAACAAGATCCAGAAACGCCGCCGGCTTTGCTGGGCCCGAGCTCATCTGAGATGGACTGATGCAAAGTGGAAAAGTGTTCTGTGGTCTGATGAGTCCACATTTCAAATTGTCTTTGGAAACTGTGGACGTCGTGTCTTACGGACCAAAGAGGAAAAGAACCATCAGGACTGTTATAGGCGCAAAGTTCAAAAGCCAGCATCTGTGATGGTATGGGGGTGCATTAGTGCCCAAGGCATGGGTAACTTACACATCTGTGAAGGCACCATTAATGCTGAAAGGTACATACAGGTTTTGGAGCAACATATGCTGCCATCCAAGCGACGTCTTTTTCATGGACGCCCCAGCTTATTTCAGCAAGACAATGCCAAGCCACATTCTGCACGTGTTACAACAGCGTGGCTTCGTAGCAAAAGAGTGCGGGTCCTCCCCTGGCCTGCCTGCAGTCCAGACCTGTCCCCCATTGAAAATGTGTGGCGCATTATGAAACGTAAAATACGACAACGGAGACCCCGGACTGTTGAACAACTTAAGCTGTACATCAAGCAAGAATGGGGAAGAATTCCACCTGAAAAGCTTCAAAAATTGGTCTCCTCAGTTCCCAAACGTTTACTGAGTGTTGTTAAAAGGAAAGGCGATGTAACACAGTGGTAAATATGTCCCTGTGCCAACTTTTTTGCAATGTGTTGCTGCCATTGAATTCTAAGTTAATGGTTATTTGCAAAACAAAATAAAGTTTCTCCGTTCGAACATTAAATATATTGTCTTTGCATTCTATTCAGTTGAATATGGGTTGAAAAAGATTTGCAAGTCATTGTATTCTGTTTTTATTTGCGATTTGCACAACGTGCCAACTTTTCTGGTTTTGGGCTTGTATGTCTTTGTAAAAAGTGGCCAAAATTCATTTGAAAATGTCAATTTTGAAAATTAAAATGAAATAGCAGAAATGCTTTTTAATTTCAAAGTCAAGCTGCCTTTTTTGAGTCAGAAATAAAATTAAGATTAAATCATTTTCATTTTCTTATTCAACACTGCCAATTGTCATTGAGCTACAGAGAAAATTGCCTTTTCATTTTCAGCCTGCCCCCCTGCAGTTTTAGTGTGACAATATTCAATCTCAGTTGGCAAATCCAAGTACCGCCCACTGAATCACTGATTGGCTGTTTTAGGAGCAGGCGGAGATTTAGACAGGAGGACAGTGTCAATGACAGAGACAATACCCCTCAAAAAGAATGTGCCAAGATTTTTTCTAAGTCACAGCCTGAGTGATCCCATCAGAGAACCTTTATTGTCATTCGCACCACATGTGGTACATGTGATAAACAAGATTATTTACACAGGCTCCCAGTTCCATCCAACAAAGAACAGTAATACATCTAAGATGTGAACTAAGAAAAATATCAACTAAAAATACACTAAGCACTAATATCATAGAAAAACATTACTCCACACAGCAGCACAAACATGTAATAAAAATAAAATAATAAAAGTTTGTTTTGAAAATAACTGTTCACGAGAGAAAAATTAGTTATTTTATTAAAAATAAAGTTTTTAAACAAACGTTTTTGTTTAAAAAAAGAAATCATTACAATTCCAAAAGTTTTGATTACTATTTTAATTTTACTTAACTGTTAGTTTTTTTCATTGAATATTTGTGAAAACAATTTTCATTCAACCTTTATTTAGTCAGGTAAATCTTATAGACCCTTTTCACCGATTGCGCAATACCGGAAGCACCGCCACCGCGCTGTAAACACAGTAATTGAAGTCAAAGCTCCAGTTTTATTTCTCATTGTGACCATGTTGTCTGGAAAACAAACCTCTGTAAAGAAGACAGAAGCTGCAAGAGAGTATGTGGACCAGCTTCAGCCTGCAGCAAAGGAACGTTATTTGGATAAAATACTAATAGACCTTTTACCAGTTGACGTCATCACGCAAAGCTTGCCTGAAACGAGCGTTCTGATTGGACGGCAAAAAGCCCTAACCGGATGCAGGGGCTCAGGACGGGGCAGAGGAGCTTCGTAATGATAGCGAGTTGTAATTTAGAAGCTTGTTTTCTTAAAATATTGAATAACAACTGGTCAAAATGCCTGAACATTGTGCTACGGATACTAGAGGAGGTGACTGTGTGCGCTGATGGAAAATGGGGAACTCCTTCAGGCTTTTTGCGAATGTCCAGCAGGGTGAGTCATTGTGTGTCGTTGTCAACAACCTTTATATCCAAGCGTCAGAAATAAATGTTTTAAATTTCTCACGCCAATACTTCTGATATTTAGACTGATTTGGTTATTGTTACAGGTTTAACATCTTCTGTTAGCTGCTATAACTAGCACCATGTCTTCATAAGAGCTGTCAGTATTAGCACAGTATGTAAACAAAAACATGATGTTTGAGTCACACAAATGTTCACAGCGTCCTTATTTCTTATTTGATTTCTGTAAACAATGTCTTAAAATACAACCTGAGACAATTGGTGATGTTGTGATGTGAAAAATAAGAACTATCCCAAGAGATACATTTATTAGCTTTCCTGGGAAAATTTAATTATCTTTGAGAACGTATTTACTTTTGACACACTGTTTATACAGCTTACACTTTATTAGACGTAAAATGTGTGAAAATCTTATATGCATGTGAATTCCATAATGACACATACAAAATGGTTGTATATTGTGTTTGTGATTGTTTTTGCAGAGGAGGTGGCTGCAACCATGCTGGAAATACATTCTAAACCAACCTGCACCCAGTTGTACATGGAAGGGACCAGCCCAAAAACGAACTGCACCTGCTACTTGGATGAGCTGCAAGTTTTAAAGTTAGTTTAATCAGTGTTCCTGAAGAAATTTCATATTACGCTTATAACACAAATACCCAGAAAGGTGACTTTCAGTCAAACTTCACCAACAACTGGAATAATACAATATCACTTATTTTGTCTTATTCCAGTCAAAAAACTATTCAACATTTTACAATTGTAGTTTATTTTATTGTGTTAATTATTGTTGTTTTCTAGTGGCACTAGATAAGAAATAAATGCAATGACATATGCACAGTTTTAAATGTTTTCTACAATTGTAAGATCTGGAATAGTTCTTGGACATTTAAAAAAAAAAACACTTCTACAAACAGATTTGCTAATATGTGTTAGATATAAACCATATTTTTCATGTTGGTGTCATTATAGGCAAGACATCGGCATCCAGAAGTGTTACTCCTCTCGAGTTCAATTATGGATCAACGTTGTTTTTGGGTTTTAACAGACATTTATTGTAGACAAACGTGACTTACATTGCCCCAAAAATGCCGTCAGAACTAAAAAGAAACACAGACCTAAATTAGTTCACGGCAAATAAAGATTTACAGAAATAAAAGACAAATACTGTAAAAGACACAAATAAAACAATAAATCGTACCTCATTGGCCACATTAACTCCAGAGGAATAAAGACGATTTTCTACAGCTTCTTCTTACAAAAAGAAACGTAAAACACCCCTTTGTCTTCAGGGGGAAACTTCTTGTAGTCTTGTCTTCTGCAGTAACGGTTCTCTAACGGTTTCCATGGCAACTGTGTCAATCAATCTTACGCCAAGGGAAACAACGTGGCATGCGGAACAAAAGATACGTTCCCCCATACATTTTAATGCATTTTAACAGAAAAAATGAACCTTAACAACATAAATTACTGAAAGTTGTTACTTGTCTATTATTTAATGTTTTATATTAAACACTAATATTTATTGCTCTCTTTAACTGAATATTGAATAATGCATAAAATGAGATCTGCCCTTGATGGCAGCTACACTCCCACCAAATCACTTGTGATTTCTATTATAAACTCTATTATGAACTTGTGAGTGGGTCTATTCTGCCTCTAGCAGTGTAACTGTCTTATGAATAGGCCTGTCCAAATGTACTTGTTTAGTGAGGCTCTTTCCATGACAATCTAATGCAGAGTCACTGATCAACTGCTGCACCTTGCGAACACATCCATCTTCACTTGGATACACCGCTGTGACCTTAGCGAGTTTCCACTTGTTTCTAGGCGCTGTGTCATCTTGCGCGATCACTATGTCGTTGACTTTAGCATTTCTCCTTGTTCTTTGCCATTTAGTCTTTGCTGTAGTCTCACGTCTGAATTTCCTGCATTTCATACAGCTGTAGATATAGGAGCCTACTGCTCGACTACATCCAACTATCCAAATGCCGTTTGCTCTTAGCTCATTTATTGTCATGCCTCGACCTTGATGTTTCACTCGTTGATGATAGTGATCAATCAGCAACCTTGTGACGTGGTTGTTCTTTGGTAAAATAGCTGGATACTTGACGTGTGGATGTAACGTAGCTTGCTCTAATCTACCTCCCACTCGGAGGACTCCTTTGTGGTCCAGGAAGGGATTGAGTCGATAGAGTCTGTTTGTCTTGTCTTCAGTTAACTCTTTTCGGGACTGAAGTTCCTTGATTTCTTTGGAGAAGACTGACCCTTGTACCATGGTTATGATTCTAAGTTCAGCTTCTTGTCTTTCTTCAAGACTTGTGGCTTCATGGGTTTTTCTTTGCTTCTTCTTAAACTCTCTTCCAAATCTGATAAGTCTTGCAATAGCCTTGACTAGTTTTGACCAGCTGGAGAATTTCACAAAACGTTCTGCCAGAGAATCCACCCTTGACGACGTATGGTGTACAACTACTTTGCATACTTCGGGGTCCTCTGATTGAAGTTCTCCCACCTTAGCCTCTTTATTGGGAAGCTCTTCTTGCCAGAGAAAACTTGTTGAAGTGAAGCATAAATCCTCTTGAGAGAGGTGAGAATCTTCCACTTTCTTTTCAGTGAAATCAGCCTCAAGCACTTTGATCACATCTGATGGTGTGACAACTTCTTTGACTTGGGTGCGACAAACGTAGTGCACTTCTTTCAACAACTGATCAGATGGTGGACTGAGTGTCACTTCTTTGACAATGCTCCTGTGACTACATCCAATAATGTCTCCATAGTTTACACAAGGATCAACACCTCCAACTATTGTCCAGCCAAGATCTGTCCTTTGGCCAAAAGGCTCATTGTCTTTTCCTGACACAACTGCTCTAGGTACTAGTGCTTGTGAACAGTTATAACCTATCAGCAGACCAACATCACATTCAATCAGAGGTGCTATTTCATCAGCGAGGTGCTCCAAATGTGGCCATGCTCTCGCCGTCTTGGGTGTGGGAATATGGTTTAAATTGGCAGGGATGAACTCTCTTGTGTATGTAGTAGGAAGGGAGATTTTCTTTGATGAGTAGAAACCTCTGATTTGTAGCCCTGAGATCCTTTGACTTGGAACAACTTCCTCTTTGGATGACAATGTAGAGAGCTTTAACTGTACATCTCTCTTTTCTGTATCCAGAACGTCTGCCTTTTCTTGCAAAACAAATGTAGTGTCGCTCTGAGTGTCCAGAAGGGCGTATACTAGCATTTCTTGTTCTGGGTTGCTTACTGTGGATAACCAAACTGGAATCACTGTAGATGTGAGATCACTCTTGTCACCTTGGATCACACGGTTTGAGATTGCCTCACTTAAAGTTTCTTTACTTTGTTCTTTGGTTTGTTTGGTTTCCCTGGCTTCTTTCATCCCTTTAATTTCTCTTTGTTCTTTATCTCTGTCCTTATTTCTTTTGAATTCTTTGTCTCGTTCTTCGTTGGATGTTTTCCCTTGC
The DNA here is from genome assembly GCA_038048925.1 of Garcialebias charrua. Lineage (NCBI taxonomy): Eukaryota > Metazoa > Chordata > Actinopteri > Cyprinodontiformes > Rivulidae > Garcialebias > Garcialebias charrua. Next base: position 20,352 of record JBBPBX010024385.1, on the reverse strand, counting down.
AGGTGTTACAGATATTCCTTCTTTCACATTTCTTGGACAGGTGTCCAAAGCTGAGACATCCAAAACACAGTCCTTTTAGCTTCACAAACTCCACTCTTTCAACTAGCGTATTTTCCATAAACTTTCGACATGTGTGAATGCTATGATTTAATTTTTCACAGAATACACATTTGTTTGTTTCTGTTTTCTCTTCTGAGCTGCTTGCAAACACCTTTGCTCCAACACTTTGAGCCTTTAAGGGTTTCAGCTTCTCTGAGTCATTTGCTTTAAGTGCATGTAGTGATGTCACTGGGTTGCACGCTATCTTGGCCTCTCTTGTGATAAAGTCAACAAAGTTGCTAAATGTTGGAAATGAACCATACTCCTCTTCAATCTGAATGACTTTTCTATTCCATCTTGCTGTAAGCCAATCAGGAAGCTTGCTGAGCATTCTCTGGTTCTCACTACAGTCATTTAGAACTTCAAGACTTGTTATCTGAGACATTGCTGCTTCACAGCTCCTGAGAAAGTCTGAGAACTCTCTTAGTTCAGTACTGTCCCTTGGTCCAATTTTCGGCCATGATGAAAGCTTATCTCTGAAGGCTTTGGCGATCATAAATGAACTTCCATATCTTTCCTCCAGAGTGTTCCAAGCTGTGTGGTATGCCAAATCTGTTTCCAGCAGGAAGTAACCTTCGATAGCCTTTCTTGCGGGACCACCAACATACTTTCGAAGGTAGTAAATCTTTTCACTTACTGGGATGTTCTTTCTTTCAATAAGCATTTGAAAAGAAATTTTCCAGTCCTTGTACTTGATAGGATCACCACTGAAAACAGCGGGTTCTGGAACTGGTAGACGGCTAAGGTTAATGGACTCTGCTAAAACCTTAGCTAGTACAGTTATTCCATCTTCTTGTGTGGCATAACTAGGTTGCTGACTTGAGGTGACTTGTGACCTAATAAATGGTTGTGCACTTGGATTGAGGTTTGAAGATGCAAGCTTTGGTTCAGGTTGGCTTATTGGATTTGATGTGATCCTTCTTGGGTTGCTCGTATCATGCAGAAGCCCTGATATTTCGTCATCTGAGTTGCATTCTTGCTCATACACTTTCAGCCGTGCTTTGGCAGCGTTCATTTGCTTTACAGTTTCTAAACGTTCAAGCTCTCTTCTCCTTTGCTCTAAAACTCTTTGAGTTTCGGCGTTCTCTGCTTCTTGTTTTGCAAGCCTTTCTTTGTTTTTTAATTCAAGCTCTTCGAGTTTCTTTCTTTCAGACTCCATTTCTTCCATCATCTTTAGAGTAGCTTCCATTGCAGCCAGTTCTGCTGCTGCTTCTTGTCTTTTGACAGACAGCTTGCTTGAGTAGCTTGAACGTGCACTACTTGGTTGTTTAGAACTTTGGGAGGCTGTTGAGGTGAACACGGAGCTAACTTCGCTCCATCTCACCGATCTTTTTTCTATATCTTTCTCATCTTGGGAGGCTGCTGAAGTGAACACGGAGCCAGCTTCGCTCCAACTCACCGATCTCCTTTCTATATCGTTCTCATCTTCTTTTGGAGCCGTGCTTTCTTGGGCTTGTTTTATAATCTTTTGGGAAACTTCATCACACGTGTCCACTCTGCGACGAGTGTCTCCATCAGGTGTTTCATAATTGCGCAGCTCTTCATAAACTTGCTTCACTTCTCTTGAAGCATGTTGGATTTGAACAATGTGATTATGCAAATTTGTTTTAATAGGTGCATCAAGAGCTCTTTTAGCCTGTTTGGCAACAGTTTTCCATTTGTCGTAACTGAACTTGAAACAAGTTTGAAGCTTGTTTAATCTTTCTTTAGCCTTCTCACTGCTCATTGTTTACTTTGGGCCTTATTAATTTAGTTTAACGTTAGTGTCCTTTTATTCAAATTTGTAGTTTTAACTTAGCTTATATAATACCCTTTAATGTGTTTATAAACTTGAATAAACCCCTGTTCTTCCTTTCTTTTCAAAATGAACCTAAATGTTGTGTGAGTTTAATTTCCCTTTTAAATACCACCCTTTGATTACAAACTGAAATAATTTTCTCTTCAAATATCAAGTTAAGTGTGGTATTATAAACCTTAAATCAGAATAAAAAAATCTTTCATTTGTTACAAACAGAAAATGATTTCCATGTCAAACAAAATTATACAACTTAATGCACACTTTTCCTTCTTTTGTTCACACTTAATTTGTCAAACACTTGTACTGTAATTCACTTAAAATTAGCTTGGTAACAATCACCTTTGTATTAAACAAACAATTTCTTAACCTTTAAACTTGTGTTTTTTACCACAGCACTTTACCCTTTTAAGCACTTAACAGAGTCCCTTCAAAGTTAGCTAGGTTAGTTCAACTGTTCACCATTAACTTATTTTAAAGGTGTTACTTGAGTAGATTAACCACGCTGAACTCCTGGGGCCTCATGTATCAACCGTGCGCACGCACAAAAACATTGCGCACGTCACTTTCCACGCAAAGTGGCGTATGTATCAAATCTGATATGAACGGGAATATCTGCGCATCCACGTACAAATCCACGGCTGCTCCCCTGCTTGCGTACGCACGTTTCTGTGGTTATTGTTCCTTTGGCGACACTTACAGGTTATTCAGAGAAACTGTGTCCATGATATGAAAATAATCATAAATCCCACCAAACACACATGATTAACAATTATTACATCCACATGGACGCAATTAGATGAGTGGATATAAAAGCATGCGCCAAATAGTGGCAACGATATTGACAACAATGAGATGTGATTTCTTTAAATAAGAAGTTAACCAAGCTGTACCAACACGCCTACGTTTAGGTCAGTGTGTAGCGCGGTTGCCTTTAGTTCCAAAGGTCATGAGTTCGAATCTCGCATGGTACAACGTTTCTCTTTTTTTTTTTTCGTTCCAGATTTAAATACACATGAAAACTATTTACAAAACAAGAAATCGTCTGCTTCCTTTCATTTCATGTATTGTTCTATTTCTTGTTGTTTTATTAAATAGTTTTCCTGTGTTCTTTAAATCTGGAATGAAAAAAAAAAACGTTGTACCAAGGGGGAGTCGATCTCACGACCTTTGGGACGAAGGGCGGGCGCGCTCACCACTAACCTATACAGGCATGTTAGAGCAGATGGGTCAACTTCTTGTTTAAAAGTGGATGGTATGTTTTGCGCTAGGCGTGCCGAATAAAACCTTTTTCCGTGCTTCTCTGCCTCACTCAGAAGTGATTCCTGTTCACAGTCCGTGAAGTTCCTCTTTTTTCCACGTTCCGACATGATTTGCAATGGAGCAGAGACGACATTCCTGTCGTGCATGGCATATTTGAATGACTTTGCATATTCATACGGAGGCGTGTCAAAGGCGGAGTCGGCCACTCTCTCATGTGCGCTCAGTTCCACGTTCATCGTGATGTACAAAAGGAATGTGCGTGGATTCAGGTGTACGCAGGGTTTGATAAATCTGGATTTTTTTGTGCGTAGACACTTTTCTGGATTTGTCCGTACGTCACTTTTCAGTAAGAAATCCACGCAAGTCTTTGTACATGAGGCCCCTGGACACTGGCTGCCTCCTTCGGGTGATCCGTGCAGCGTTTTCCTTTGATCACAGAGAGTGACGTCACCGTTCAGCGAGTGCTCCTTTTTGGCTCCAGCTGCAGCGGGGGCTTCCCACCTCCTCTCTGCTCCTCTCTGTTCCTGGACTCCAGCACGCAGGCGTTCTCTGATTCCAGCAGCAGGTTGAGTGACGCACGTAGCCGTTGACTTCTCAACCGTTACTTCTCACTGTGGACGCGCAGGCTTGACTTGACTGCGACACGACCAGGCGTGAGTTCTGACTGTTGCACGGAGCGGCAGGAAAGGCTGAGTTCTGACTGTTACTCCTCTCGAGTTCAATTATGGATCAACGTTGTTCTTGGGTTTTAACAGACATTTATTGCAGACAAACGTGACTTACATTGCCCCAAAAATGCTGTCAGAACTAAGAAAGAAACACAGACCTAAATTAGTTCACGGCAAATAAAGATTTACAGAAATAAAAGACAATACTGTAAAAGACACAAATAAAACAATAAATCGTACCTCATTGGCCACATTAACTCCAGAGGAATAAAGACAATTTTCTAAAGCTTTTTCTTACAAAAAGAAACCGGTTTATGAATGTGTGTAGCATTCAATATATGTGTAGCACTTTGAGATTTTCAGTAATGAAAAGTGCGTTATAAATTGAATTAATTATTATTATTATTATTATTGTCTTCAGAGGGGAAACTTCTTGTAGTCTTGTCTTCTGCAGTAACGGTTCTCTAACGGTTTCCATGGCAACTGTGTCAATAAATCTTACACCAAGGGAAACAACGTGGCATGCGGAACAAAAGATACGTTCCCCCATACATTTCAATGCATTTTAACACAAAAAATGAACCTTAACAACATAAAATCAAAAAAGGCGTTCAATACAGAATCAACTGGACTTTATTTGTTGCAGAAAACGTTTCGACTTCTGTCCAGAAGTCTTTTTCAATTCTGAATGGAAGCTGTGAGAACGAGAAGTTTTATACAGGCTTACAAGTCACGCACCAACATATGAAATTGGAAACTGAAATAACACCACAAATTAACTAACATGCCCATTCTATTTAAATTGACATAAATTACTGAAAGTTGTTACTTGTCTATTATTTAATGTTTTATATTAAACACTAATATTTATTGCTCTCTTTAACTGAATATTGAATAATGCATAAAATGAGATCTGCCCTTGATGGCAGCTACAAGAAGTTTTCCAGGAGAACGCTGAACAGCCTGTGTTTTGACCCACGACATCCTGATGAGCCCATCACTGCTGGCTGGTCTTCACAAGGATATTTTGAGCGTGGAGCCATTGTTGCCTTTTGCAGGTTATAGTAGTAAACTTTAAAAACCACTAACGCTTATCTGTATGTTTCTTTAATTCCTTTATTTTGTCTAGAATTTAAAACTTCATGTTTTTTTCTTTTGAGATATGCTCAAAGCCCCTGGCTGTGGTTTCTCGATCCAGACCCTCCGGCAGATGAAGTAGCTGACGACCGCGGGCCCTGTCCAGTCTCCACGCCATCAGAGAGACCTGCCAGAAGTTCAAAACATCTTTAAATGTCTCACAAGCACACACATTATTTATATAAGTCACAAACAGAAACAACACATACCAGAAGATGTGTTTGTGTTTGTCATTTCACTTGTCAAGGACAGCAGCCTAGGACAGACAGTAACCTACTAATATTTTTTTTAATGATGCCTTCTCTGACAACTTGGAGACTTTAGACAGTGTAATGTTTATGTTTTGTTTTTTTAAATGTGACTAAAACAGCATTTGTATATTAACAGATTAAAAAATTTCAATGTCTGTTTTGGGATGTGTACACTATTTCAGTAATCAATTACTGTAATAAACCACCTCTGACTTGACATCAAACCCTTTGTCAGCAAGGAGTTGTTGGCCAGTTGCTGCTGTAAAACAAAGTATTAATTCATATTTGACAATAAACAAAACAGTCTTGTGTATAGTTAAACTGTATGCTTATACACAATGATGACAGGATTGCTTTTTTTTTTTCTGTGACAGCATTTCACCGATGCTCCCAGCAAAACTGTGCGCTTACAGAAACAGAGAAATGGCTGAAATGTTTTCAAAGATGCAGTGCTGTTAGACCTCAAATAATGTTAATAAAACATGTTTGTCTTGTGGAAACTATACTGTATATTTTTTCTACGCAGAAAGACTTCAAATGATAACAGCTAACAGTGCAGTGGTCTGTTCATTTTTACAGAGCTGCACGTTTTGACATTTTACTCACCTGTTATTTCTTCAGTGGGGTTGAAGGAAGAATCTCTTTGCATGTGTGACGATGCTTGTTTTTGGACACACGACAGCACGTCAAAATACTGTTTCTCCAATGTTTATTGGTTCTCCTGCAGAAGACAATAAAATAAACACATCACTTTGTCTTCTGTTTTCTGCACTTCTGGCTCCT
>JBBPBX010024385.1:0-13171 GCA_038048925.1 Garcialebias charrua | reverse complement strand
TTCTGGAAAAATGCGAGTGCGCATGCGCGATGACGTCAACTGGTAAAAGGTCTATTCCTCCTCTTCACTCCACGAAAAGATTCTCAAAATGTCTAATGACTTTTGAATATCTAAAGAAAAACATTTAATCCACAAAAATGTCATCAGGAACATCTAGTATTCACATTACATTCATAGTTAATTGAATGCTGACCATAATAACAAATACATATAAAGATGTTTGTCATGACTGGATGTAATTCTACCTTAAAATGTATAAGCTAAGAAGATGACGAGCAACAGTTACCCTCTGAAATACTTTGTGTTGAGGATTAATTCATGACAAATGTTGCTAATGCTAAGAACAAACAAACACACATGCACACAAGCAGGAGCAAAAACGTGCGTGCGCGTGTGTGCGTGCGTGCATGTGTGCGTGTGTATCAGACTTAAATGAGAGATGCAGAGAAAGTTGAGCCCTACTCAAAGCGGAAGAGACACATTGTCTTGATTTGCAGGGATGGACTGCCGTGACATTTAGGTTTTGCTCTGCTCAGCGCTGCGTTTCGTGTTGGAAACCAAAATATTTTTTGCCAGTGTCCAGAGCAGCGGGGCGTGGTGCCGTCTCAGGGGGGAGCTGGGGCTCAGGGAGGATTAGAGGATCTCTCATCATACAGAGGGCCTGGAAGGGGGTTGTTGATGCAATTTTAAAGTCTGCCTTTGCTCCAGCTATGATTCAACTCTTTGATTTATGACTGGAAAATACCCTCATTAGTTGGAAGCCTCTGTTATTTTTTGTGGTTTTTTTTGTTTGTATGTTTGTTTTTGTGCATGTCTATAGCAGATCAATCAGAATAGGAAGACAAATGCCCCATGTGGATTAGCTCATGTAGTTCTTAGTTGTCTGCTGACTCTGTAATCCAGGCCTCAGTGATGAACCTGCAGTCCCACAGCTCACCTCACAGCATGCCATTCAAATCAAGAACTAAAGTCCAAAACACACAAAGACAGAAGAAGAAAAGAAAAATCAGAACTGTTTTCTCAGCATCCTCGGGCTCAGCGTTTCTCACACACACACACACACACACACCACATTGTTTAGTTTCCTTTAGAACCTTAAATCATGAAAGAATTAGAACGTCTTTGACAGTTTCACACTCCACTGCCGCAAACTCTTCTCGGCTGTTTTTGTTCTTCATTCAGTTGATTGTGGTTCCTACTGGCAGCCTAAATTACCGTTCTTAAAAACAAGTGTGGTACAGAAATGCTATTCCATGTTTCCCAACATGTTTCATGTACAAAGACTTGTATCTATGATCCTCCGGTTAGAAACCATCAATAAATCCATGTTTTTGGCTTTTTGTTGAACTCACCTGTATTCTCATGCTGTTTAAAGACCTAAACAGTGAATAAAGTTGACTTATACTTTTGTTAATCTAAAGAGCAAAAAGGCTTAACTTTCTATTTATGTAGTGTTTAGCAGGGTTCAGCTTCTTAGCAATCTATGTATCTGTGGTAGATGTTTTTTTTTATTTGTATCTGAGGACACATTTTAACTTTTCTTTACAAACATTATGATCTGAAAGTAAAGAGCTCAAAGTCAAATATTGTGAGGTTTGTGGAGGATTGGACCCAAGTGCAGACTCAAAGGCTCCAATGTAAAATAACAAAATAGTTAATTTACAAAAACAGAAACCAAAAAAATGTGGCAGCTGTAACTAAACTAACAAGGTAACATAAACAAACAGGGAACGCGTGAGACATAAACCTTGAGGTGAAGACCAATAATGCAGAATTGGGGAATGGTGGAACAGAGAATAAATAGTTGTAGAGGTACCGTAAGTGGAAAAAGGAAACACCTGGGATAATTGTTGATTGGGGACAGGTGAGGGTGGGTCAGATTATAGATCAGATTATGGATCAGATTGTGTTTCTGTTTGTGGGCCAGATTGTTGATCAAAGTCTGGGTCAGATTGTGGTTCTGATTTTGGGTCCCATTGTGCGTCTGCTTATCAGTCAGATTGGGGATCAGACTGTAAATCACACTGTGGATCAGATTGTGGTTATGATTATGGGTCTGATAGAGGTTCTTATAGATCAGATAGTGGTTCAGATTTTGGGTCAGACTGTGGGTCAAATTCTGAATGAGATTTTGGGTTAGAGTACCTATGTTTATGTGGACATAAGTAATCGGATGAAACGGCTGTTCAGAATAAAAATGCGTTATGTAAACGCCCCGTTCGGATTATTTTTTGTTTATTCAGCGCAATCTGAAATAATTTGTGATCGAACGAAACAGGTGATTTAGGCCGATTCATAACTTCAACAGTGTGCATGTAAACGCTTGATCTGTTCGGTTTTTTCTGATCGTGAAAACCTGACCTGACTGCGCATGTGCAACCTATGTCATTTCCGCCTCGCTAATGCTAATAATATTAACATGTCGGGGAAGCAAAACTGGTCGGTGAGCGACACAACATTTCTTCTAGAAACTTTAAAAGAGCTCAAAATGGTCTGTATCACCTGTAGCTCGATCAGGGAGTGCAGTAACGTCTCCACCGTCATTAAAACTTGTTGCAGGTCCATTTTGGGTGCTCAGGTTTGTTTACGTTCATCCCGGAAGTAAACCGGAAGCAGAACTTCTTCTTCTGTAGTTTTTTTAAGGAGAGTTTACCGCTCTGTGCATGTCAGTAGTTCTGTTTAGAACAAAGCCCGCTGCATGTAAAAAAATTGCGCATGTAAACATAGCTAATGTGGATTTGAAAATGGGTCCCATTTTGGAATTTTGGATGGGTTAGGCCAGGTAAGGATGATGGATGGACAGATGGATGGATGGATGGATTGATGGATGATGATAAATGGATGAATGAATGATGGGTGGATGGATGGTGATAAATGGATGGATAGATGATGGGTGGATGGATGATGGATACATGTTGGATGGATGGTTGGATGGATGGATGGATGGATGTGACAATTGGATGGATGGATAGATGGATGGATGGATGGATGGATGAATGGATGGATGAATGGATGGAGGGATGGATGGATGATGGTAATTGGATGGATAGATGATGGATGGATTATGACAATTGGATGGATGGATGGATGATGATAATTGGGTGGGTAGATGATGGATGGATGATGGATGATGATAATTGGGCGGATAGATGGTGGATGGATGGATGGATGGATGATGATAATTGGGTGGGTAGATGATGGACGGATGGATGATGATAATTGGGTGGGTAGATGATGGATGGATGGATGGATGATAATTGGATGGGTAGATGATGGATGGATGATGGATGATGATAATTGGGTGGGTAGATGATGGATGGATGATGGATAATAATTAATAATAATTGGGTGGATAGATGGTGGATGGATGGATGGATGATGATAATTGGGTGGGTAGATGATGGATGGATGGATGGATGGATGATAATTGGGTGGATAGATGGTGGATGGATGGATGGATGGATGATGATAATTGGATGGATAGATGATGGGTAGACGGATATAATTGGGTGGATAGATGGTGGATGGATGGATGGATGGATGATAATTGGGTGGATAGATGATGGCTGGATGGATGATGATAATTGGGTGGGTAGATGATGGATGGATGGATGGATAATAATTGGGTGGATAGATGGTGGATGGATGGATGGATGGATGGATGATAATTGGGTGGATAGATGGTGGATGATGGATGGATGATGATAATTGGATGGATAGATGATGGGTAGATGGATATAATTGGATGGATAGATGGTGGATGGATGGATGGATGGATGAAAATTGGGTGGATGGATGGATGATGATAACTGGATGATATATGATGGATAGCTGGATGGATCGATGATGATAATTGGGTGGGTAGATGATGGATGGATGGATGATAAATGGTGGATAGATGGTGGATGGATGGACGGATGATGATAATTGGATGGACAGATGATGGATTGATGGATGGATGATGATAATTGGATGAATAGATGATGGATGATGATGACAATTGGATGGATGGATGGATGGATGATGATAATTGGGTGGGTAGATGATTGATGGATGGATGGATGGATGAACGATAATTGGGTGGATAGATGGTGGATATATGGATTGATGATAATTGGATGGATAGATGATGGGTGGATGGATGGATGATAATTGGATGGATAGATGATGGGTGGATGGATGATAATTGGGTGGATAGATGGTGGATGGATGGATGGATGGATGATAATTGGGTGGATAGATGGATGGATGATAATTGGGTGGATAGATGGTGGGTGGATGGATGATAATTGGGTGGATAGATGGTGGGTGGATGGATGATAATTGGATGGATAGATGGTGGATGGATAGATGGATGGATGATAATTGGGTGGATAGATGGTGGATGGATGGATGGATGGATGATAATTGGGTGGATAGATGGTGGATGGATGGATGGATGATAATTGGGTGGATAGATGGTGGGTGGATGGATGATAATTGGGTGGATAGATGGATGGATGGATGGATGGATGGATGGATAAAATGTTGGACCTTTCCCTCTCTATGAACTGAGTCCTTCCTCCATCATTGGCCCCTGCATCCTGTTCAGTGACACCCAAGCCTTTAACACAACTCAAAGATTTTAGTGTTTATCTTTTGAGTATCTGTAAGTAAAATAAGTGTTGGTGTACAGAAGTGCTACAATGGATCTGAGACAACCGGAAAGTCCTAGACTGAGGCTGAGGGTGTATGTAGACTTCAGACAAGTCATCCAAACACACAGCACATCAGTCAGGGGACAGTGAGGTCCTTCAGCTCTTCTGATGCTTCTTTGTCTTTTTTTCACAGTGACCTTCATGGATTGTGGCAAAGGAAACGTATGGTTCAGAGTTTGTGATTCTCCTGATTTCAGCGTGAGTCAGCAGGGTGTCATCTCCACCCTGCAGCACCTTAACCTGGTGGGGCAGGAGGAAGTTGAGGTGGTGGTCTGTGCTCAGGACCTCCAGTCCAAGCAGCTGTGGAAGGTCAAAGTTCATCTCCACATTCGTCCAAACAGCAGCACTGCACCACAACAGGTATGTACAAATACAATAACAGTCAGAGTTGGTCACAAATGAGGAATTATTATTGTTGGATAAGTGTCTCAGAGGGAGGACTTTAAGTTCAGAGGTTCGGGAGATAAACTTATTGTTAGTAACAAAAAAAAAATCTTTATTTTGGGTGAAAACACAACGTGACTGCTAAGTGCTGTATGACCATGCTGAAATCTGAAGATACTGAAACTGAAGGGAAACAATCCAAACAAAAGCTCAAATATGAACAGAGGAGAGTAACCAAATGCTATTTATGTTAAAGAATGCAGTTTTATGAGCTGTGCATGTGAAAATAAGCAGTGCTTTCCAACATCCGCCTCCTCCAAATGCAGCCACGCAGCTCACTGCTCACAAACTTTCAGGCAGTTTGGAAAAATTCACCAAATTTCTATTAATTTTGAGTCAGTCTCCAGCAGGTGCAGCTCAACCAGGACATTTTTTAAAACATCCAACAAAGTTTAGTCAGCTCATTGGGACGGTTTCTTTTTGTTGTTGTTGTTGTTGTTGAAACTTTTCGTCCGTCATCCAAAGGACTTCATGAGTACAAGGAGCTACAACAAACTCAGTCCCACAAGCAGCACACTCACATAGTGGACCAACCAGTTTGCTGGTGATAAGATGATTTCTGGGGCCCATCTTCTCCCCCATCGACTCTTCTGAGGCAGCCATAGCCAAAGTGGTTCAAAAACATCAAAGTTCATGCTCAATAATCCAGGTAAAAACTAGGCTATGGCTGCCTCAAATGAGTCGACGGGGGAGAGGACAGGTCCCAGAAACCATCTTATCACCAGCAAACTGGTTGGCCCACTACTGTATGTGAGTGTGCTGCTTGTGGCACTGAATTTGTTGTAGCTCCTTGTACTGATGAAGGATGAAAAGTCTCAACAACAACAAACAAAAATTCCAGATGACCTGACCGAACTTTGCTGGATTTTTTTCACCTGGATTATTGAGCACAAACTTTGATATTCCTTAAATCAGCAGGACTACCTGAGAATATGCGTGTTAAAAGCTTTGTGTACAGCAGGGGGTGACAAACGTGCAAAGTCATAAAAATGTGTGGCTAAAGAGCACCTTCTCAGTGACACACACACACACATGCACACGCACACCCCACACGTGATGGCAGGTGGCTGTCACATAAGAAGACTATATAATAAGGGCACTAATTCAGGCCAGTGGAACGAGGTCAGAATCACCCTGAGTCACCAGCAGCTGTTTGTGTGTGTGGCTTGTTTATACTCTGCAGGTAAAGCCTGATGATGCAGCACTGACTCAGCAGCAACCACAGATCTTGTTTCCATGGCGCAGCACGGTCGTCAGGGGTGACGGCACTCTAAGGCGGGTGAAGAGAGACTGGGTCATTCCACCAATCAATGTCCCGGAAAACTCACGAGCACACTTCCCTGAGAACCTAGTCGGGGTGAGACGCACACGTTTAAAAACATGCTGTTTCCCAAAACACACCAGGTCTCTCTTGTAAATGAGTCCTCGAGGCTCAATGGGATTAACCTGCCTAAATAAAGGTTGAATAAATGAACACTAACCCTTCCTGTTGTGTCAATCTCAGATCACCTTTTGGTCAACCCACGTAATCTCATGTCCTCAGAGCATGTGTTGGGAATGACTCTCAACTCTTGAATACCTGTTATACTCACTGATTTAAAGGGGACCTCAGATGTATTTTTTAAATTTTTATGGTATTTCTGTGGGATATCCAGACCCTATTCCTTCAATTTAATGCACAAAATAATTATTAGATAATCAATTATACCCTTTTTAATTCTGCCATTTTTAACTTTCGTTTTGAACGACCGGTTTCTTGAAGTCCACGCCCTTCAACGATCTGTTCACGCCCTCTGTAACAGCCAGTATCTGTAATGTGTTGTTGTTTTAAAATTAGCTCTTTTTTTATTACTCATTTGACTTACTGTTAGTGTTAGCTTAAGATAACTTACCGAAACCCGTCTGAGCGCGCCGCAGTTTGCTGCTCCTTTTAGCATTAGACCACCCGAATCCGAAGCTAATGTTAGCTTGTTCCTCTTCCGGTTTTCGCCAGCTCCGCTCGTTGCACGCGATGAGATTTTGGGAGTTATCGCTGTTCCAGTGAAGACAACACAAAGTTCACCAAGTGTCTCCCGTAAATTAATCTGTAAGGAGAAGGTCCTCTTGCTGCGAGCCTGCTGCGAGGCTGCTGCAAGGCTGTACAGTTGAAGCTCCGCTCCATCGCGCCGGAAGAGGGTCCCGTCGAACCCGGTCCTTCCGCCTGTGGTCCGCTCGTTTAATTTTTGCCGGCTGCGCGTTGGCAGCGATCGCAAATACACTAAAAATTGAACTAAAACATAAAAATAACAATTATACTTTATTTATAAAGCCATTTAAAAAAACACAGCTGCAACAAAGTGCTGTACACATGAAATTAAGAACATATAAACAAAAGATGAGATGAAATCATGAAAAACAACAGTCATGTGTTTAATACAGAAGTGGGTTGAGCCTAACCAGGGGTTGCTAGGTGAGGGGCTGGACTCAGGTTTGATCTGATTGGCTGGCGGCTTGTGACGTCAATAAATGCAGGAAGTGTGAATCCTGGTGTATTTATCAAAAATAAATAAATCTACTTAGAGTAAATAAACCACTGGGTGCATTTTTTTGGCACAAGGACTGTTTTTTTATGAAGTAAATACCCAAAGTTTAGTAAAAAAAACATTAAAAAGTGAATTTTGCATGTGTGGTCCCCTTTAAAGCAATTTTTATGTTTGCTAATCTGGATTATCTGTGGCGACCTTCTTGGAGTGGGTTGACTCCAGAAGATAAATCTGATGAAGATGAACTTCCATTCTATTCAGCAGTTCATGATGTTTTGTTCTTCTGCTTCTCCAATGTCTGTCCTGCAGATCCGCTCGGACAGGGACAAGAGCCGGACGCTGCGTTACAGTGTGACAGGTCCCGGGGCAGATCAGCCCCCAAGTGGTATCTTCATCATTGATCCCATCACAGGCCAGCTGTCCGTCACCAAACCACTGGACAGAGAACACATCTCCAACTTCCATGTGAGTCAGTCTCCATCAATGCAAATATGACAACATGGTGCTCCATGTTTGGCCCAAAATCATTCAAGAGAAATTATCACCAGACAAATTACATTTTACATGAAAATGCTGAGTGTTGACAGACTGTTGAAAAACTGAAACTGCGTTATTAAAAAATAAAACAAGAAGAACACAAGCTAAAAGCTAAATGAAACAAAATGCTAGCTAAAATACGAAGTAGCAAAATGTTAGCTTAGTGCTGACTTATGCCGGGTACCGACCTAAAGCGTCGAAACACTCCTGCCGCCCCCTTTTGGCCGCTTGTCACTTTCACACAGCCACTGAAGACGCGTCTGATGACGCGCCCAGGGAGGAGGCAGAGGAGGGGGGTCTGGCTCCTTTTCCGGTTGTTTCTTGTACACAGGGCAGATGAAATCAGCTGTACGTGAGCCACGTTACTACTTGAGTGGGTTTTCTATGAGCCGAACTGCAGCTCCAAAAGTCTTTGTTGAGATTAAAACGTTTTTTTATGTTTGGGGTGATCGTACGCTCGAGCGGACAGCAGCAACTGTAAAAATGCCAAGTTTCTTACCGGAGGCTGGTTTCTTCATGGAGGCTCGATGGGGTAAGTTTAAAAAGTCCAAAAAAAGTCCCGTTTTCGTTGCGTCATCACATAGCAGAGTCTCTCCCGATTGGTTGCTGCGATGCGTCGAGCGTCGAAAGTTCAAATATTTGACCCTTGGCGGCTCGACGCTGCTCGACGCATAGGTTGCTTCGGACGCGCACGTGCGCGGAAAGGAACTGCCGCGTGCCGCCGCGCCGCTTCAAACACTCAAAACGCGCTGCTTCACGATTCGCCGTGCCTCGGCTCGTCTCCACATAGACTTTCAATGTAAACCGGACGCTTCCGCTAGCCGAAATGTGTCTGGTCGGTACCCGGCATTAGCATTTCCACACTTAGAAAGCAGACCAGAAGCCTAAAGTTGATGCCCCAGAGGCCAAGCGCCCCCTAGTGGCTGGCAGCAGAGCAGTTTTTAAGTCTTGCCCCTCCATGTAAACTAATGAAACATTGGACTGACTAAACAAACTCTTCAGATAATGTTTTATTTATTTTTGCTGATTCATGTAGCTCTTTGATGCTATTTGTTCAAATATGCCTTTGTGTTTTTTAAGTTTGCAAGAAAAGTGTGAAGTTACACTGTGGGCTCATTTATAAAAAGGCTCAGCAGCACACAGACCAGCTGAGCTGTCAGCACTTCAGCATAATCTGCAACATTGATTCTTCGTCTCACATGTTGACCGTTTCGGATCTGTCACTACCTCACTTCAGGGGTGTGTTGGCTTCAACCAAGCAAAAGTGTGATTGACGGTGTCACATCCTACCATACTATACCATACCATACCATACCATTCCATTCCATACCATACCATATCATATCATATCAGTGTTTCCCCTACCACTATATAAGCGGGGCGCACTGCTCCGTCAACAGAACCGAGCGCCCCGTCTACCGAACCCCCACCCCACTCCCACCACCTGTCAGCGCTGACGTAATGCTAAACTAGCAGCTCACAATGCAGGTGCACTAGCTAAAAACCTAAAGGCAGCCTCTTCCCTCATGCTGAACCCTCACGCTGACACACCCCACACACACACACTCGAAAACTGTCGGTACACACAGCGCACGGCTCATGTTTGTCTGTCTCACTATCCTCCACCCAAAAAACATAAATAAATAAAACTTTCTGCACAGGCAGCGCTCGGCTAAGTTGTGTCTGTCTCTCGCCTCTGCCCTGCTCCAAAACTGTAAAACTGTTGGTGCAAACAGCACGTGGCTTTATCTCTGTCTCCCCCCACTCCCTTCCAAATCTGTCAGTATAAGTGCTGGGCAGCTCAGGACGTGTCTCAAAAATCACAGACGAGATGAGCGCCCCGCCATGGCAAGTTATGTAGGGGAAACATTGCATATCATATAATATATCATACCATACCATACCATACCATACCACGTTTTAAAAATAAAATGCTTAAAACAGCAACAAGGCCACCCAAAGTGCTGACACTTTTGTAACATTAGTAGAAATAAAAATCAAAACAGAGAGCGATGGATGGCAAGCCCTACACACTGGCGCCATCTTGGATTCTCTCCTCAATGATCTTAATGATCAGTATCCTATCAGAAGGTGGGGAGTGTAGGGAGGGTGAACAGACTCTGGAATATGGATCCAGATATACAGCATGGGGTAACGCCAAGAACTGGACCTTTTGTCTACAAATCTGAATAACGTGATAAGACGGAGACACTTTGTCCACCTTCATTACTGTCAAGGCTCAGAACTTGGGCTCAGTCTGTTCATCTGAGTAGGCACATCAGTTTTGAACCGTTTTTTTTTTTTTTACACGCTCTTTACTAAAAGGCCTCTTCGAAATCATCACATTTGAGATCAAATAACATCTTCAGATGTTAAAACATTACGGGCTGTAAATTAAAATTCTGCCCCACTCTTTTGATATCATAAATATGTTTGAGTTTTTTTGCTCACTGCCAAAAAGCAAATATAGCCCATAAAGCGTGTCTGTCTGTACATCTACTGTATATGTGATGGACTTGGAAGTCAATATGATTCAAGATGGTTGCCACAGTAAGGGGCTTTTACTCAGTCAGTTTTACAGATAATGAGCTAAGATTTGATGTGGTATTAGCTGAGAGTTGAGTGCGGCATCTCGTGATATTGCATGACATTATGCTTAATGTAATTTTCATTATGGATACAACTTCATAGTTTCTCATCATAATAAGGTATGATCCTATTGGCAGGTAATATACATTCCAACAAGGAACGCTAAGCCTTTACTTTATATCTTTCCCTGCTTCACTCATGGATTTATTTTTGACCAGAAATTAATAATACATAGTTTAAAATAAAAGGGCACTTCCTGTTTACTCTCTATATCTAATGTGGTACCAAACAGCTCGGGGAGCCAAGCGTAACCTTTTGATCTGCAGCAATGCACACCCCGATCACATGGGGGAAGGAGTATCTCCAGTTGCAGCAGGGAAATTTGCATTTAAGCCGTGTGATGAATATTCATGTCCTGGATGTAGCTGTCAGTGCTAGCAGCTCAGATTGGCCTCTATGTTTATTCATGAAGGAAGCTTTGAGAACCCCATGCTGCACTCATCAGGCTCCATCATTGCCTATACTGTACTGTATTTAGCTTTTTTAAGCACAATATGCTAAACAGATGCATCTAGCTGGTGGGTTAATCATTTTAATATATAGATGTTTAATTTTCAAACAACCGACAACAAACACATTTGTCTGTACTATACAGCAGTGTTTTTCAACCTTTTTTGAGCCAAGGCACAGTGTTTTCATTGAAAAAATCCCGAGGCACACCACCAACCAAATTGTAAACATAGATACACTGTATCCGCCTACATTAAATATATAGTCATTCTTATCAAAGTGTCTTGAATAGGAATGAAATGAACACAAAAATATATTTTTATCATGTTTTATATTTCTTATTTCAAGGTGCACTTAACATGAAATTGCACTTAACATGCCTTGAAATAAACCTGAACAGTACCACAACAATGTGTTCTTAAAATTAAAGAGGATGAAATTGCACTTAACATGCCTTCAAATACACCTGAACAGTGCTACCATTCTCTCTACATTTTACTCACTTAGTGTGAAACCTGTGCCTGTTTGGATGAACACAAAGCTGATATTCTGGCACGAATTAAGAAAACACACACACAAAGCTCTTCCTCAACAGCTCTCAGTCTCTCTCTGTTTTTAGTTTTCATGGCAGTTAGGCTGGAGAAGCTCACTTTGCACAGATATGTTGTGGAAAATGGGAGCAATGTCAAAATAGCTAAAAGTAAATCCAAAAGAGATGTAAGCCTTACTGTACAGTCTCACGTTCACGGTTTCTGCCTTCTGATTTCCACTTGGGCCTTCATCTGGGTCCGAATTTTGTCCAGGGACCAGACCGGATTTAGTATTTTTTCTTTTGAAAAAGTTTTCCATCGCTGTTTGTTTGAGAAGATCCTTGCTGTTGGTTTGTTTTGCTCACTGCTCACGTCACGTTCATGTGCCGCTACTTCTCTTGTTTTAATGTGCGACGCTATGCTCTATACTGCCACCTATCGCGCGGTAAGGAAATTACACCAGTTAATAAAAATTTCATAATTTACTAATTTTTCACGGCACACCAGACAATCTCTCGCGGCACACTGGTGTTCCGCGGCACACTGGTTGAAAAACACTGCTATACAGTATATGTTCTGTCTGGAACAGGTTTCTCTTGTAAATGAGTCCTCGTGGCTCAGTGAGACTAGCCTGTATAAATAAAGGTTGAATGAACATGGACAAAATACAGTTTAAAAACCTGAAGACTAGTAATAAACAAGCATGAATATTCTAGGTAATTAAAAAGAAGCATTCTATGTTTAACCTGAGCTTATATTGTTGTTGACAGTTCGAAAACTCCTCTGTGCCATGAGACAACTTCTGATGTGATTTGGCGCCATATAAATAAACTGAAAATAAACTGGAACTGATTTTTGAAGTGGCATTTTGTCAGATTTTTGTGAATAGTTCAGACTGTATCAATTAAAGAAGTGTGAAGAAAAGAAAAACAGAAGTCTTTATCTAGGCTAGGCTAATAGCTAACCAAATGAAGGCCCGCTTTTTAGTTATAAAACAGTGCATGAGGAAAATTGTCAAGCCACCACTGAACAGTGCACACAAATGTAGTAAAAATTAAATAATAAATAAAATCAAACTGTATAGGATAATATCAAATAAATAGTATTAGATATAAAAACATACAGACTCAAGTAAGAACACCTAAAACATCTGAGCAACATGGATCTGTTAGCCCTGGTTCAGAGGCCTGATGGTCCACGTCTAAAAACTTATTTTCAGTTTGTTGGTTCTGCATCTCGAGGATCTGAACCGCTTGTTGAAGAGCAGCAGCTTGAACAGCCGTTGACCATGATGAGAGGGGTCAGAAATTTCCGTCATGTGCTGAGACTGTGGGAACTGGCA